>CM077808.1:28284138-28584138 GCA_039764185.1 Tamarix austromongolica
TATTTTATCAAAAGTCTATTATTAGAATAAGTTAGTAAATAATAGTATTTTGGTAGGAGAGAATCTAATTTTAGTTTTTCCCTCATATAGGTGAGACCAGTCAAAGCCCTAAGGAGGCGTAGGAGCATACTCTAAGACCTATGTAGTTTTAGGTAAGGGTGTTACTAAGGCCTATTGTGTGTTAATGTGTATTATATGCTTTGTATGTTATGCATCCTATGTTCATCATTATATTGATTTCATGTGTGGTATGGCGTGGAGTTAAAGTATGTTCATGTGTTGTTATATAGCATGTGTACTATATGTACGTGATGAAATATTATGGTATGTGATTATATGTGTTGTGACCCTATAAAACATGCATGTGAGGATGCTAACATGGTTTGTGGGGGAAAGGATGAAAAAGGAGATTGGGGAAATAAGTTGATCAAGGGATATGAGTTGACCTTGATATTTTAATGATCCATGAGTGGAGGAATAAAATGAGAAATTTAGGGTTTCATGTGGGAGAACCTAATCTACGGTTTTGTAAGGGAGAATCTAATTTATGGTTTTGTATGGGAGAATATAATTTATGGTCTTATATGGGAGTATATAATTTATAGTTTCTATATGGGAGAATTTAATCTATGGTGTATCATGGGATAATCTAATCTATGGTGTAATATAGGAAAATCTAATCTATAGTTTGTATGAATTGAATTTAGGGTTTTATATGAAGGAATCTTAGATTTTTGTATGGATGAATCTAGGGTTTGTATGGGTGATTCTAAGGTTTTTACGTGGGAGTTTTAGGGTTTGCATGATAAAGTTCAAAGGTTTGCATGGGGAGGTGAATATTTTCATGGGAGTAAATTTTACGCATAGAAAGTTAATTTAGGATTTGAGAAAGGTAATGTAAGTGTTGTTTGGGCATTTGAAAACTTCAGATGAAAAATAGTATGTGGAGAAATATAAGGGTACGTAGGAGACTGAGCTAGGGTTGTGTGGACAATTAGGGTTTGGTGTGGTTGCTTAGGATTGTTGTGTTATCATGTGTATTTGGTGATTAAAGTGTAATTATAAGGATGGTATTTATGAGTTGTGGTGTGTGGAGTATTAAAATGATTTGGGTTATGTGAGGTGGAGTAAGATGGGCTATGGAGGCCTAAATTAGGGTTTCGGGATAAAACCCAAGAGTGAGATGTGGAGTAGACTTGGCAGTGTAAAGTAGTGGGCTTTAACTATATACTTAAGGGTTGGATTTTTAGTGTGATATAGAATATGGAGGAAAGGATGTTGGGGCAAGTTGGGAAGTACATGATGCTGATGATGCGGAAAGAGTCTGTTGGAAGATAGGTGTGAGGAGAGTGAGTTATGCATGAATAGGGTGAAAACTTTTGAATAAGATATTTAAGGCATTAATCATGTAATGTGAAAGATTGTTGAGCTGGGCGAAGACCGGTCCACTGACGAATAATGGTGGTTAGGGCATGATTACCTATGTATAACTTGTCCACCGATAATAATAGTAGTCAGGATTTATACCTATAAATTTTTGGTCCACTGGCTATAATGGTGAGGGATTCCATGCTCAACAAAACTAAACATATTTGTGCTAAGACATGGGAAAGACACTAAGTACTTATAGTGGAACACCGTACGAGAAGGGGCCAGACCGGTCCACTGGTGAATAATAGTGGTCTAGAGCTTTATGCCTTATGTGTTTTCGGTCCAACGGTTATAATAGTGGTCAAGAGCTTTACACCCTATGTGTTTCTGGTCCACTAGCTATAATAGTGGAGTTCCCGCACTCGTATGGATTTGATAAAAAGCATGGTGTGAAATGAGTTCTGATCAGAGATTAATTAAATAATTAATCTGGATTATAAATGAGCCTTTATGTATCTACCCGAATGATTGTACACTATTATGTTATCATGATGAATTATGCTCTTTTATTTCTTTAGCATTATTTATGTGATTTTATGTGTTTACCTTAGTGTACGGTTACCTTGCTCAGTACATAGCGTATTGATCACCCTTTTCATAGGAGTTGCTCATTCCCATGAGTAGTAGGCCCTTCTAACTTTGTGCAGGTGGGCGAGACATCAGTCGAGGCTAAGCATTGTGCTTGTGGTGGGATCCAAGTTCGAGAGTGTCATGGTTGCATTCTCTCTTCTTGTTATTTTATCTCCTTCGATTATTTCTTTTGTATCGAATTTACCCATTTTGATTCATTACTTATTTTGGGTATTTTAAATGAACCTTTTATCGTTTGTAAGCTTATTTTCTTTTGGATATGAATTATAATTCTTTGCTCATACTCTAATTTTTGATGTATGATTTTTTGTAGTTCTTTTGAGAACTCTTGGTTTGAATTTAATGCCAATCTTTTCTTTAGCCTTAGCACTTGATACTAGAACAGTTGGAGTGAACCGGTCTAGTACTAAGTATGGTAGTAATATCCCTAGAATTCATGGGTTTTAATTTAATTACTTTTGCTTAAGAAAAAGAAGTGAATTTTGGGGTATTACAAGTTGAGACACCATTGGAACAAATGGTGGTAGTCTATGAGTTTTTTGATGTATTTCATTAGGAGATCTCGAGGATGCCACCATTTGGAGATGTTGAGTTTACTATAGACGTGTTTCTAGACATAGAACTAGTATATAAGGCTCTGTACCAAATGGAACCTGTAAAGATGAAAGAGCTTAAAGCTCAATTAGAATAACTTTTGGAGAAAGAGTATATCCATCCAAGCGTATCTCTGTGGGGAGCGCTAGTGTTGTTTGTGAAGAAGAACAAGGATAGCAATCTGAGACTGTGTATCAACTATCGTGGATTAAACCAGGTAATGGTTAAGAACCATTATCCTTTGCTAAGGATCGATAACCTATTTGATCAACTCAAAGGAGCCAAGGTATTCTCCAATATCAATCTTTGATCAGGCTATCATTAGTTGAGGATCGTATAATAGGATATTCCTATGAATACTTTCTAGATAAGGTATGGCTATTATGAGTTCATAATAATTCCCTTCAGACTCACAAATGCTCCTACAGCTTTCATGTCCTTGATGAACCAGATCTTTTGTCCCTTTTTGGACCAGTTTGTGATGGTGTTCATTGAAAATATCCTTATATACTCCAATGACCAAAATGCATCAGCAATATCTAAGGTAAACTTAGGCCTTACTTATATTACACCAACTGTATACCAAGCTCTTGAAGTGCGAGTTCTAGTTGGATCAAGTGGCCTTTCTTGGTCATGTGATCATTAAGGATGGTGTGGTAGTGGATCCTACTAAGATTCAAGCTATTTCTGAGTAGCTAGGGCCCACTTTTGTGAAGGAGGTGTGTAGTTTTCTAGGGTTAGCTGGTTATTACCATTGGTACATGATAGAATTTTCTTAGATTCCTCGACCGCTGACACAGCTTTTAAAGAAGGTTATATGATTTTAGTGGGAGAAGTGTGGTGAAGCTTTCGAGGAATTATTGAGGCATTTGACTTCAGCCCCAATACTCATATTATTAAGTGGGACTAATGGTTTTAAAGTATACAATGATGCTTCCAAGCATGGGTTAGGTTGCGTGCTGATGCTATATGGAAGAGTAGTGGCTTATGCCTCACAATAACTAAAGACGCTTGAATATATTTACGAGACGCATGACCTTGAATTTGCTATGGTAGTGTTTTCTCTCAAGATTTGGAGGCACTATCTCTATGGAGTTTAGTGCAAGTTCTACACTGACTATAAGAGCCTCAAGTATATATTCACTTAGCAGGAGTTGAACCTGAGACAATGCTAATGGCTAGAATTGGTCAAGAACTATGACCTAGAATTGACTTACTATGAGGGTAAAGCCAATATGGCAGCAGATGCACTTAGCCGAAATACATCATATTATTGGGCACAATTATTTTGTTGAATCATTCGTGTCAAGAGATCAGGAAGATGGAGATTGAACTAATCATGATTGGAAGTCTGAAGGCAAGAATGAGCACGCTCACCATCACACCATCAATCTTTGAGGAGATCTAAGCTAACCAAGCAGGTGATGTAAAGCTTGAGAAAATCTAAAATGGTATTATAGAAGGCAGAGTTGAAGGATTCTAGATCCATGAGGATGGAAGTATCCGATACCGTGGTAGGTGGTGTGTACCATAGGGTCGTGAAGAGCTCAGGAAGATGATCCTTGAGGAAGGATAGTGTACTCCTTGCTCTATTCACCCAAGAGGAGATAAGTTGTAGAAGGATCTGAAGAAGGTATACATGTGGCCTCACATGAAGCAAGAAATGCAGAGTTTATCACTTGATGTCTAACTCATCAGAAGGTTAATATTGAATACAAGAGACTAGCAAGGTTAGTATAACCATTAGAAGTTTCTGATTAGAATTAGGGTAGCATATCAATAGACTTTATGATTGGTCTTCTAAGGACCTATAGTGGCTTTGATTCCATTTGGGTTATTATGGATCGTTTAACTAAATCAGTCATGCTTATATCGATAAAAGAGACATGGAGCATGGAGCAACTAGCCAATGCCTATAGAAAGTATGTGGTGAGACTTCATGGAGTTCTAAACGATGTTGTTTCCAATCAAGACTCTAGGTTCTTGTCAAACTTTTGGTATAATTTGCAAGATGCCTTTAGTACTCAACTAAAGATAAGTATAGCTTTTCATCCAGCTATGGATGGTCAAATAGAGAGGACTATTCAGACTCTAGAAGACATATTGTAAGCGTGTGAGCTAGAATTTGTGGGAAGTTGGGAAGATAGTCTGGACTTGATTGACTTCTCCTATAACAACAATTATCACACTAGTATCAAGATGGAGCCTTTTAAAGCCTTGTATGAAAGGAATTGTCATAGTCCCTCCTATTAGAATGACATTAGTGAGATACTTGTGCTAGGAATCAAGATGATTGAGGAGATTACTAGCCACATCTGTTTGATTCAAGACCAGAAGAGAGCCACCCATAACTGATAGAATAGCTACACATATCTAAAGAGAAGGACTAATGGTTACTAGGTGGGGGACATATTCCTATTGTGGGTCTCTCCCACCAAAGGAGTCATGAGGTTCATTAGGAAGGGTAAGCTTAGTATGAAGTATATTAGACTGCGTAAGATTCTGGATCGTGTTAGTGAAGTTGCTTATTGCTTAGCTTTACCAATGGAGTTTTCATGTGTACACAACGTCTTTAACACATCTCAGCTATGGAAGTATGTAGAAGATCCTTTTCATGTTAATTGATTGGAGTCGCTAGAGATTAATGAGTCTTTGACTTATAAGGAGCGACTGGTGAGCATTCTAGACACTTAGACAAAGAGAGATATGTACGAAGACTATTACCTTAGTGAAAGTTATATGGTCATGGCATGGTAAAAAGGAGGCTACTTGGGAGGCCAAGGATGAAATTTGAGCCAAGTATCCAGAGTTTTTTTCATAAGTGTAAACCTTTTTCTATAAGGGTGTAGTACCCTTCTTTCTTAACTGTGAATATGATGTGTTTCTGACCTTATGTGTAATGTGTGAATGGATTGTTATAGGCTTCAAGGGCATAACCTCTTTAAAGGGATAGTGTTGTAATACCCCCACACTTTTGCATAATGGGTGAATGAGATTTTTTTATCAAATTTTGGGCATTTGATTTTAATTCAATGTTATGATTTGATTTGGAATAAAATTTGATTTGAAATCATGTTGGAAAATGATATTTATTGAGTTTTACAAGCAACCCATCGGCTAGTTCCCTAAACTAATCGACTTGTTCCCTAAATTAACCGATAAGTTTATTGTTTTAGCGAAACTGGATTCCTTAACTAAATCGATCTACTGGTTGAGAGAAATCGATCAACTGGTGGATAAACAATTGATTGGTAGACCCAAACTGATAGACAAGTTTGTGGAGTTGGTCACGTTTTGAGTTTAATTTTTTTGAAAAATCCCTTAAACTAAATTAGAAACATATCAACCCATGTGAGATTTTACTTCAGAGATTCCTAACCATTTTTATGATACATTTAACCCAAAATATTACCTCGATTAAATATAAATGTCAATTGGGACACACAAGGAGAGAGATGATCTCGATAATTATCTTCTTCTTCCTCTCTCTTCTGTGCAATTCTAAGATCAAATGCTTTAATCTTAGGCATGCTTTTGAGTAGATGGAAGATTCCTTCCACACTTACTTCTTATTGCTCCATTTGAGAATGCAATTTATGGCCTAATTGAACTAAATTCTACAAAGTCATCATTTGAGTTTTAGAGAAGAGGTTACCAAATCCTAGACAAATTTTCTCATTCTGATAAAATGTAAACGGTCAATGGTAGGGTTTTGAGTCAATCTATAAACCCTTAGTAATTCTTTTTGATTGGTTAGTTATGAATAGCCCTAGTCATCCCTTCATTTCACTTTTTTTAGCCTCCAAAATTCCTAAATTCATACATTTCCTCTCTTCTCTCCATGTTTCTAGCTTTATTAATCTACTTCCACACACATTTCATCCTATCTCTAAGTCTTTCTTATTTTTATTCTCAAGCAAGGAAGATTTAGATTCTAGGAAAAGGTTGAGTAGGTCAGTTAGCCTTTTTCCCTATTTTAACCTAAATTTGGTAAGTTTTTACTCTTTTGATTTTAAGATTACAGAACTTGATAAGAGTTTGATATAATTCTGAGTTTGAAACTTTTATTTTAAGGTTTTTAAAGCTAAAAATTTTCCATTATGGAATTCCTATTTTTAAGAGGATATTTGCTTGCATCAAGTAAGTGATTATTGCTCTTAAAATGTTTAGTATATGTTCCTATATGATAGGTGATATATTTAATTGGTTGATACATGTTGACATGAAGAAATGCAGCTGTATGTATATCTACATGCTTAAATATCATATTTGAGTATAACACATGAAAATGGATAAAAATAGGCTATGGTATTATTATGGTGAGAAATGCATGCTACTTATGTTGGAAACATGTCAATTAATGATGATATATGTTTTAATATGGCTTTAAAAGATTTATATGAAAGAATCTGCATGAAATTTGTGGTTTGATGCTATGTTAGGGTATACTAATTGATAGGATAGGTCAAATTGATCCATTGCTTCCTATAAAAATTGACTGGTATGCATGTAAAGACCTTGGTCTTGCTCTCTACTTAAACCTGTTAACTATTTTCGTAAAATTGATCAACTAGTCAATGAACAATTGATTGGTTAGCCCAAGCCAATTAACCAATTTGAGGAAATCATGTTATGGTTGATTTAAACCAATCGATATGTTGACCTAAACTAATTCACTGGTTGGTGGAATTGATCGACTGGTTGGGCTAGATCAATTGACTAGTTCAACTAGTTTGCTTATTTTACTGCTTTTGAGTTTGTTTATTCTTTGAGACTATGATTGGTATTATTTGAAGGTTATTAAGTGGATATAATCTATATTTTATTATGGACTATTAGCCTAATTAAAGGATCAAATGGATTGCTAGTTATAGTATACCTTATGGGTAATGGAAGGATTGAATGGGTATTTTACTTATAATAAGTGAGACTAATTGAGAAAAGAGTAAAGAACTCAACTTAGACTGGAATTAGATGTACTGTCAGATATGAATAACATTTTCCAAGGATAAATGATAAGCCATATGGTTGGGAAAAATGGAAAGGAAAGGATTAAAATAAATTATCATGGAAAGTTGACTTGTTTGCTTTGTATGGACCTTATATGATCACCCATATTTAAGAATAAAACACTAACTATCTAAATTAAAAGAAAGTTGAGTTGAGTATGGGTCTTGATTACCCGATCCTTGATTAACTACCTAGGATTAGTCTACCTTCAGGCATTTTTGGTGCCTTCGGGCTTTACCTTCTAGCAGGATCCTGAGAAATCCCAATGCCTTACCTACTATAAACACTAATGATGTACTAGAGGGTATCGATACTAAAAGGTTTGGTTACCTAGGTTATTATTTTTAGCTTGGACTTATGTCTATATTGGTTAGCTTCAGTCTGGACTTATGTCCATTTTGGTTATTAGTTTTCACCTAGACTTATGTCCACATGATGATTAGATTCAGCCTGGACTTTATGTTCCTTCTTGGATAGGATTCCATGATATGTGAGACCATGAGGTGGTGCATAGTCCATCACTTGATGATAATAAAATATGGTTGGTAAATTATGGTTGATAACTATAAATAGTAATCAAATGAATGGTTGGCAATTGACCATGAAATGGAAGAGATGATATGATTGACCAAAATTGTTAAAGCTGGTTTATGCACTTGGCTAGCTAGTTATGGAATGGAATCTTAATTGAGTTCATTAGATTATTTCTTATGTGGATAAATGGATGGCTTGTCTTAATGGAATTTGATAAATGGAAATAACCCTAGAGTTTGCTGGATTACTCTCGGCTAATGCTTATGTAAGTGGTTATGTGAATGTTCTATGATTTCCTAAGCATGTTGCTTTTATAGTGCTGAAATTGTGTATGATATCATGTGTTATGCACTCTTACTTGTGTACATTAAGGGAACAACTTGGTTTACTCAATATGTAACATACTAATGTACCTATTTTCTTAGTCACCTGTTCATTCTCACAAGTAGAGGATCATGTGTAGGTTTGTGGGGATGACTAGCAAAGAGCCTTCCTTAGTTTGGTTAGATCTTATGAGCGATGATATTCAAAAGGTTTTGGTGGGATCCGTGCCGGACCATGGCTTTATTTTGAGCATCATGCCCCAACCCATGTTAATTAATCCATACTTATCAGTGTGCACTTTTTAATGAATTGATCGGCCCATTAGGGTGGTCTAATGTAAAAAATTTTGTAATTTTTTTAATTAAATTATTATTTTGTGCACTCTACTACTTTTAGTGTTTGGTTGGTTTAACCTTATTTCTAACATAGGGTATGCAGCGAACGTCTATCCTTTGTCGTATATGGTGGCAGAACCTAATTTTTTCTAAATATTTTCTACTTTTACAACATTTTTTAGTGAAACTTTTTGGTATTGAAAAATGGGGGTGTTACTCTAGGTTGTATCAAATTGGGTCTTATTTTTAACTTTCTCCCTAACCTTTTCTAAACCAAATACATGTGCAAAATTTCTAACTAGCCCCCACTCGAAACATTACATTTTATTTCCTTCCATAATTGATTCTCATTCTCCTTTTTTCAAACATTTATTCTTAAATGGGGAACCATCCTTTACCAAGAGGGTTGGTCCTTGAAAAAGCAGACAACTTGAGAATGGATATAGCTATTGAGTGTCTTCAAAATGATATAAGAAGAGTACTTGATATCTTGGAAACATTAGGTACAATTCTGAACCAAAATACTCTTAGGAGAACACCTCTATTTCGAGAACCCCATGAGGCCTATGAGGTTGAAGAAAGTGAAAGTGGTGAAGATTCATGCTCAAGTGATTCTTCTATGGAGCTAAGGAGGAGGAGTAATAAGAAAAAAGAGCATTTTCTTGATGTTAGGGCCGGGATTCTAATGTTTGAAAGCAACCACAATCCTAATGATTTTATAGAATGGGAATTGAGGTGTAGTAGATTATTTGAGACTAAGAGATATACCAACACCAAAGCATTTAAGGTGGCAATTCTTAAGCTCAAAGGTCATGCTTCATTATGGTGAAAGAATGTAGTTCAAAAGAGGATAATAAAAGAAAAATCAAAGGTTAAATATTGGATGAAAAATGAAGAAGTTGATAAATGAGAGGTTCTTTCCTCCTTTTACTCAAGACTTGTACAACAAAATTTCCTCTTTCAATCAAGGATAGTTGAGTGTAGAAGAAAACAATGGAGAGTTTGAAGAACTTTCCATGATGCTCAATTTAGATGAGCTAGAAGAGTATGCTATTGATAAATTGAATATTTTCTATATTTTTACCTTACTTTTCCTTCATTTTAGGACTCTATTTGGTCTGAAATATGAATTTTATTGTGGTTCAAGTCCATAGTCAGTGCTACTACTTTCTTGGTATTTCTTTTTTAGGGATCTTCATAAGAACACACAAATCTAAGGAAGTGGTGCATGTATTCAAAGCATAAAACTAAGTATGAAAGGCATTGGAGGAAGATAAATCAACCTCGCATGTTTATAGAGGAGTTAAGGAAGTCAAAGAGCTGAAAAGAGGTCGAAAGAAGTCAAAAGAGACAAGAAAATGGTGTTATACAACTATTTGCACAACCATACAACCTTGAAGCAGCACAGTAAGAAAGAAAACATGTCACACAATATGCCGTATAGCCATACAGGAGTTGAGGCTCAACATGTACAGCAAGTCGAGACTAAAAATGTTGCATGGCTAGTCTATGTAGACCTTGCACAATCGTGCAATAGTAGTTACCCATGTTTTTAATTCATGATGTAGCCTTTATTTTGGGTAGTTTTTTTTTGTGTGGCTTTTGGTAGATGTTTTGGAGGTCATTTTTAGGAGATTTTCTTTCTCTCTTTCCCAAGGAAAAAAAACCTCATGTATTATATCTTGAATTACATAGTTTAATTTTTAATTTTTAGTGCAAGTTTAATGTACAATCAAGTGCAATCAACTCTATTATTCTTCAATTCATAGTTAATTCAATCCATTCTCTTCTTTGTAAATTTTTATGATGTCATTAAATTTTTTATGAAATTTACATTTATTAAGTTTCCTTGCAAGCATGAGTGAGTGATTTCCTTTTCTAGGATTGAATTCGGTCTATTTTAGTATTAATATGATAAATTAAAGTATATGGCGTATGTTTAGTTCATATGTGCTATTTTATATGTTAGGGTTGATCATTTTAAGTTAGATCTGACAGAATCTGGCCTATTTAGGTATTTTTATAGCTAAAAAGTTGAAACCATTATGTAAAATTAGCATATGGATAGGAATTCAAATGATCACAAAAGTAAATGTTTGGTTCTCACGGATTATAGAATAGTGGCACTTAATGAGTTCAATTTAACTATTTAGTTATGAAAGTAGTCAACAACTTAGATTAAATATGTTATTAGACCTTGAAAGAGGCTAATGAATATATTTAGAACAATTCTTCACAGCTATTGAACTAAATTACATTATAACATTATTTCATTGTCAAATACCAATTTAGAGACCGAAGTTCAATTCTAGGCTTTATATTTATCATTTTTTAATCTATATTTAGCTATTCGTTATATTTATTTTCATTATCCACCTACATATTTTCACTCCACAATGATCTAGATAGCTAAAAAGATGAAGTTTGGTATTCAATTTTAAAGTCCTTACAGAATAAAACCTTAAAGTGGCACAACAAATTCGTGCACTTGCAGATTGGCACCATCAGCTATGTCTTGATTTCTTAGAGGTCTTAAGCACGACACAGCTAGGAAGGTGGAGATGCATAGATATTATACTTGGAGAGCTTTTTAACCTATCCATCAAGGTAGAAAAATATAAAAAATAGAAGTTAGTGAGGTATGGAGGTCTTAACAAGGGTGCTAGCACATCAAGGGATGTTCCTCCACCATTCAAAGCCCTTTTCACACCTTTTAAAAAATATACAAGGAGCAAATGAGTGGTGGTTGAAAATAAGCCCAATAATGTTAGGTGTTTTAAGTGTAAAGGCTTAAGACACTATCAAAATAGTGCCTTAATAAAAGAATGATGATCATGGTGGATTTAAAGGAAGCAAACTGAGAGGAAGAGAATCAAGAGGAGGAAAAAGCCTTGGCCATGACTAGAGAAGAGGAGTTTGCACCATTGTATGTTGGAGAATCTTTGATGATTAGAAGTGTGTTGCATACTAGAGAGGTTAAATTGGATGATTCACAAAGAGAGTATTTTTCAAACCAAGTGCACCATACTTCAGGAAATATATTCTCTTATTGTGAATGGAGAGGGTTGTGCTAATACTACATCTGGCACCTTAGTAAAGAAGCTTGGTATTCCTACTTTAAAGCATAATAATTCATACAAGATTAAATTTCTTAATAATGGTAATATGGTAGAAGTGATAATGAAAGTAAAGGTTCCATTCTCTATTGGGAAAACCTATCAATATAAGGTGGTATGTAATGTGGTTCTAATAGATCTTTGCATTTACTTTTGGGGGCATCCTAGGCAATTTGATAGAAGTGTCATGGATGATGGAATAAGGAATACCTATTTCTTGAAGTTTTCCAAGAAGAAGATTTTTCCTAAACCTTTGATTACTAGGCCCAGCAAAATTGATATGAGTTGTTAAAAGTCTTTACTCATAAGTGAAAAATAACTAGACAAGGAATTAGTGAAGGGTAAAGTAGTCTACTTTTTATTTTTATAAGAAGATAATGAGGGCAACATTTGTAATTTACTTTCATGAGACTTATAAATTTGGTGCTTAGGCCATTCATTAGCAAATTTGTAGTAATTTACTTTGATGATATCTTTATGTATAACTTTATTGAAGAAGAACATGTAAATCATCTCAAATTTTTATTTTTAGCACTTACTAATCACAATTTATATTATAAGCTAGAAAAATGTGAGTTCTTTATACCTAGGGTTACGTTTTTAAGTTTTATATTGCTTAAAGATGGAATATCCATGGATGAATATAAAGTGGAAGTGATCAAGATATGGCCCATGCCTATAAGCCTAACGCAAGTGAGATCTTTTCATGATCTAGCTTTATTTTATAGAAGATTCATTAGGGGATTTAGTACCCTATTAGAACTTATAACCAAATTCATGAAGAAGGGTGCGTTTAAGTGGACCATGGAAGCCCAAGATGACATTGAGGTGATCAAAAGGAAATTAAGTGAGGCACCCATCCTAACACCACCTAACTTCAACAAATTATTTTATGTTGAGTGTGATGCTTGTGGAGTGTGCATTGGTTTTGTTTTACTACAAGAAGGAAAGATAATTTCCTTCTTTAGTGAAATCTAAATGGATCTAGGGTGAATTATAACACTTATGACAATGAGTTCTATGCTTTAGTAAGAGCCTTTGATCTTTGGTCACACTACGTGAGGCCACAACAATTTGTGCTACATATGGATCATTAATGATTTAACTACATTAATGGCCAACACAAGCTTAATCCAAGGCATGCAAGATGGGTAGAATTTATATAATATTTTTACTTTGTAGCTAAACACAAAAATGGAAAAACTAATGTAGTAGTAGATATACTCTTTAAGAGATATTTTATGCTCTCTTTATTAGAGGTTAAAGTATTGGGTTCAGGGTGTATTGGAGAGCTCTACAAAGAAGATGAAGACTTTGGACTCTACTTCAAGGATCGAGATAAGAGGAAGGGTTTATTTATCATTCAAAATGGGTTCCTCTTCAAGAACAACAAGCTATGAATTTCAAAATTCTCTTTTAGAGAATTGCTCATAAGGGAAGTGCATGGAAGAGGACTGGCTAGACACTTCAACATCAACAATACCTTAGACGTAATTAGTGAGCATTTTTATTAACCTAAACTTGTTGGAGATAAAGAAAGTGTAATAGATAGATATGTCACTTGTAAAAAGTCCAAGAGTCACTTTCGCCAAGAACTCTACACTCCTTTACCTATCCTACATCAACCATGGGATTGTGTGAGTATGGATTTCATTGTAGCATTACCTATGACACAAAGGTAAAATGATGCTATGATGGTAGTGGTTGATTGGTTCTCTAAGATGACTCATTTTTTTTCACTTCACAATATGGATGAAGTATCTTATATAGCCAATATTTTCTTCAAATACATAGTTAGGATACATGGTATTTGTAAGTCTATTATCTCTTATAGGGATACCAAGTTCCTTAGCCACTTCTAGATGACCTTATGGAGTCTACGTGATACCAAAATTCTATTTAGTACTGCATACTATCCACAAACCAATAAGTAAACCAAGGTCACTAATATAACCCTCACAATGTTCCTTAGAAGTTTTGTTTAAAAATCCTTGACGGATTGGGACACAAAACTTTCACATTACAAGTTTGCCTAAAATCATTCACCTACCTATGCGACAAAATGCTCATCCTTTGAAGTAGTATATAGGTTGAACCCTACTACTCCCATCGATCTCTTACCTCTTTCCATTGAAGCACACATCAACTTTGAAGCTCAAGAAAGGGATAAAACAATAAATAAACTCCATGAAAAAGTAAGGAAAAAATTGAAAGGATAAGTGAAATGAATAAGAACAGGGCAAACAAGCTCAAAAACAATACTTGTATGAGCCAAGAGACCTATTTTGGCTTCACCTTAGGAAGGAACAAATTCTTTCTAAGAGGAAAAAAACTCATTCTTAGAAGTGATGGACCTTGCAAAGTTATTGAGAAAATTAGTAACAATTCTTATAGGCTAGAGCTAACCAAAAATATGGGAGATAAATCAAACACATTTAATATGGAAGATCTAATTCCTTATATTCATGATGAGTCTTTCAAAGATAAGGAGGTTGCTTTTCAAGAGGGAGAGGATGATGTAGAAGCATCCATAATTGGGGATTAGAATCCAACAATTAATTTTTCTAAGTTTGAGAACCACAAAATCTTTCTTACTTTGACAAATTAATCATCCATCAAACCTAGCATGCAATTTTCCTTTCTCCTTTTTTCTCCAAAGAGGGAAAAACTATGCCACCTTAAGCTACTATTTTCTAGCCTTTTTTACTCCATTTTAAACCATATTTCCTTTATTTTTAACACTAATCATCCCCAAAACTACATCCCTATCAAGATCCCCTTGGATGCCATACAATTTAACCACAATTCCCTTTCATTTGGATGACAAATCACTTTGAGCACTTGAGAAGAGCAATGTATATTTGGAAAGAATAAAGAAGGCTATAAGAAACTCCTTACTTCCTTTTGTCACTTACAAGGTTAAAAGGGATCTTTTTCTATTTCCTTTTGTGTAATATGGATGTTATGAATTGTAACAT
The DNA here is from genome assembly GCA_039764185.1 of Tamarix austromongolica. Classification (NCBI taxonomy): domain Eukaryota; kingdom Viridiplantae; phylum Streptophyta; class Magnoliopsida; order Caryophyllales; family Tamaricaceae; genus Tamarix; species Tamarix austromongolica. The sequence continues at coordinate 28,299,052 of CM077808.1, forward strand.
ATGGTGTAGTGGGATGGGAGATTTGAAAATCTGCCTAAACCTTCCCCTTTTAACCAGACATATGGGTTGGAAGTTTAGCATAATTTTCAAACTTCTTAAGCCCTAAATGCATGCATTAGTTGGTTATGTTGTTAGCTTTAATCCTATATTTTTTCTATAATTGTTAGGATAGCATGAAACGAAGAGAAAAAGCTTATCTTGGCTATAATTTCTCTCAAAAACTAGAATCCCTCTTTCTTCTCTAGTGCATGAGTTTGAAGATTATTTGAAAACTCTTGCTTATCTTAAGAGTTGTATACCTTAAGTGGTTCTTAAAATTATTGATTTAAGGAGTTATAATCTTTATCATTTCCATTATTCCCCATTTATCCTTCTTCTTTTTTGTGGTTCTTCTTTATTGAACACCAAATCCCTATAAAGACCCAAGTTGGATCTCGTATGCATCATCTTGCTAAATTTACCACTCTAGAAAGGGAGATAACTATACAATGCATACCAATACCTAAGATTATTTATCAACTGACAAGAATAAAAAACATTCATTCTGCAAAAGAAATTTTGGGATTAAAATCATAAACAAAATAGAGATAAAAAAGGGTATAAGGAGACACTAAGGAGAAAATGAATTAGGGAACACCTATGAGGTTTTATTGCGAAGAGAGAACAAAGAAGCTTTAATTTTCTTTAAGGGAGGTTAGTTGAGTACAAAATGAGAGGGAGAGGGTATAATTTAAGATAAAGGAGTTATAGGAAGCAAGAATGGATATCTACATGAGTGAGGTGTGCAAAATGAGAAATAAGGTGGTTTAAGGTATGTGTATGTTGAAAAGGTCGGAAAGGCATCATGATTAAATGGAATAAAGACAAAAGGTGGGATCTTCATAGGTTAGAAAGTTTACATGGTGTCGTTAAGGATGGAGAAGAGAAAATATGAGGTAACTAAGAGAAAAATAAGGAACATGTGGGAAAAAGGGCTTTATGGGTAGCAGATTAGGTTAAGCAAGTTTGAATACTAAAAAGATTCATAATGAGATTTTAAAACTCCCTAAAATTTATTTATAATCAAAATATAACACATCCCCCAAGTTTAGGTGAATAATTAGAAGAGATTAAACTTTAAATACATAACAGACTTCATTTTTTCAGCACAACCAATCAATTAATTTGATCAACTAATCAACTAGTTTGTTAGAAACAACTAAACAAATGCACTAATAGCCAACCAAATAATTTGCCTTACCACCTAACTAGTTCCCTAATTTGATCAATGTTTTATAACTCATTTTCTCATTAAAAATAATACAATAATACTTATTATATATGAGGTATTACATAGGATCTCTCAAAACCTACCCAATAGAAAATGATAATAAGAAATATCCAAAGGTATATTAATATCCAGTAGCTAATCAAGGATGGGATAATCTATACCCATATAATGCTTTATAATATTCCCATATAAGTGATTAGTGTTTTATTATATCAATGATATTTTTCATACCAATGTCCACGAATCATACCAATATCATATATCCACATAATTATCTCACATTAGCCATCATTCTCCATCAAAGGTAATTAAGGGTGATAACATAATCACTTAGCTAAAGTATGCCAAGAATGATACTTTAAAATATTTAATAATAATCATAGGTATCCAAGTCCATCATATATTTCTAAATATTTTTCCATATATTCATAAGCCAAAGTTTATGTCAAACCTAAGCATAAGATCAAAGTCATTGTTAACTTGAATAGTATTTAAAAGTATCATATAGTACTCCCAAAATGCTAGTTGGTTGGTTTATAGAACTATCAAACTAGTGCAAATTGTATAATATAGGCACATCATTTAAAACAACATAACTAGCTAACTAGTTTAGGTTAACTAGTTGACTGGTATGATTAGTTGATTGGTTTTGCCTAATCAGTTGAGTGGCGGCCTTTGAGAACCACACCTGCGGAATCTAAGGGATATACAACTTGACCTTGTAACTATTCGATTGATGAGGTAGACTAGTTGATTGGTATAACTAGCTAACTGATTCTTACCCTAATCGATTGGTTGGTTTATCTAGGGACTTAGTTTCACATTTTTCTCAAGATAAGGAACAAAAGAACATACCAATTTGAGGCAAAATAGGGAAATGCTTAGCTAAACCACTCAACCTTTTTTCTAAAATCTAACACTTCCTTGCTTAAAAATTGAAATAAGAGAGAGCTAGAGACAAGATTAGAAGAGTGTAAGAATTCAATTGTAAGGCTCAAAGTGTAGAAAGAGGGAAGGTGAATATAGAGACTTAGGGAATTTGATGGCTTAAAAATGGTGCATAAAAGGGATGATTGATGCTATTTATAGCCAACCAATTGAAAGGAACACTAGAGGGTTTAGGAACAACTCAAAACCCCTATAAATCACCATTTGAATTAGAGTTAAACAGATAAATTTCATCCAAGATGTGCTTACCTACCTTCAGAGCTCCAATGGTATTTCTAGATAATGCATATCAATTAGGACAGAATTAACATACTCAAGAAAAGTAATGAAAGATTAGCATGGAAGGAATATTCTAGTTGTTCAGAGTTGTGTAAGAGATCCAAACATTGATCTCAAAAATGTGCGGAGGAGAGAGGTGGAAGAAGAAAAGGATAAAGTTATCCCTCCCGCTTAATTATCCCAATCGACCTCCAGATCAATTTGAGGTAATATTTCAGGTTAAATGGATTATATAAATGGTAAGAAATCTTTTAGGGATAATTTGGTATAGGTTGGTAAGGCTTCATTTTAGTATAAGAGATTTTTCAAAAAATAAAGTTTTAAAAATATGCCCAACTTGACAAACCAATTAATCAGTTCCCCTAACAAGTCGATGGATTTAGGCAAGAAAACACATTTTGCTGAAATGACAAACCAGTCAATTAGTTCATGGAACCAATCGATCAATTTGCCTAAAAAACTCAATAAACTCAATTTTTCTACCTAATTTCAAATCAAACTTTCTTATAGACCAAATCATAACATTAAATGAAAATCAAAGGTATAAAAATTAGCATAATTCTCATTCAACCATTTACGAAAATATGGGATGTTACAACACTACCCCTTAAAGAGGTTAAGTTCTTGAATCCTATCACAATTAGATCACATCACTTATGACGCACACACACACACAAAATTAACACATTCAAGAAAAAGGGTTACTACCCCCCTTAAAGAAAAGGATTACACTTAAGGTAATAACAACAAAAATAGCTTTGGATACTTGGCTCAAATTTCTTCCTCAGCTTTCCAAGTAGTCTCCTCTGTACCATGCCATAACCAAAGAACTTTCACCAAAGGAATGGTCTTTATATGCGTCTCTCTCGTATTTATGTCTTGAAAGATCACTAGACACTCCTCATAAGTCAAAGACTTAATGCGCTAGCTACTCTAGTAAGATAACATAAAAAAATCTGCTGCATAATTTCTTAGCTGCGATATGTGAAAGATGATGTGAACGTGCAATAACTCCATCGATAGAGCTAAGCGATAAGAAACTTCTCCAACACGAGCCAAAATCTTGTATGGTCTAATATACCTCAAACTAAGCTTACCCTTACTACCAAACCTCATCAATCCTTTGGTGAGAGATGCCCTCAAAAGGACTCTATTACCCACCTCATAACCATCAATTTGTTTTCTCAGATCTATGTAGATCGTTTATTGATCTTGGACTAGCTTGCAATAATGATTTCATAACAATTTAATTAAACAACTTTAAGAATTTTTATGTCTGAGGACCCTACCAGGCTCTAACCAAATTATTAAAAATTATATTTACATAAAATATGAAGCCATAATAAAATAAACTAGGCTATGACACCCAAATTAAAACCTTGGTCCAGCACAAACCCCACAAAAATCTTTCAAATCTCCTTGCTCTCAAGCCTTGACCCAACTAAAGTAAGCCCTTTACTTGCCATCCCCAAAGATCTGCATATGGTCCTCTACTCATGGGAATAACCAAGTGACCGAGTAAATTAGCATATCAATTTGCTACACACTAATTAATCTAAATTATTCCCTCAACATACACAAATATACCAATTTACCAAACATGAATATAAATTATAACATGGATCATGATAAGGCCATATGTAAAGATAGAAGTGCATAAAGACATGCTATCATGTATGATTGCAACAAAACTAAATGCATCATGCTTAGAATCACAACCTTATCACATAAGTATTTACGTAAATAATAGAAAAGAGCATCTAAGAAGCCTTTAGGGTTGTGTCCAACTATCTAATTCCTTAGGTTATACCATTTACTTATCCATATATAAGACAGGTTAATCATTCAATTAATATTTCATTCTATAACCAATTAGTCATTTCAACCATTAGCCAAGTGCATAAACTAGCTTTATTCATTTTGGTCAATCATGCCATTACTTACATATCTTCACCAATCATTAACCATTCACTTGGTCATTGTTCATAAATTTCAACCAATATTTACCATCCATATTTTATTATCACACCTCCATTTTCACTACAAAAAATATTTTGTTAAAAAATTTTTGAAGTAAAAAATACCTAGAAAAAATAGGGTGTTACTGTAGTACTTAACATAAAATAGACATCCCTTGCCTATAGCATATCAAATATAAGATTAAACCAATCAAAACACTTAAAATAACTAAGTGCATGGAATAAAAATTTCATAATAACTTAATTAAATGAATTTAAGAATGTTTATGTTAGAGGACCCTACCAGACTCCGACCAAATCAATACAAAACATATGTGAATAAAGGACAAGGCTGCAATAAAATAAGTTAGGGCATGCCACCCAAATTAAAACCTTTGTCCACCATAGTCCCCATGAAAACCTTTCAGATATCCTTGCACTTAAGCCTTGACCTAATTGAGGTAAGTCCTTTACTGACCATCCCCAAAGATCTACACATGGTCCTCTACTCGTGGGAAAGAGTAAGTGACCAAACAAAAGGACACATTAGTACGCTACGTACTGAGTAAGCCAAGTTTATCCCTCAACGTAAACAAGTATACCAATTTACTATATATGAATTTAAGTTACAACATGCATCATGATGGGGCCATATGTAAAGATAGAATTACATGAAGGCATGCTATCGTGTATGATTCCAATAAAACATAATTCATCATGCTTATACTTACAACCTTCTCATACAAGCATTTACATAAGTAATAGCAAAGAGCATCTAAGAAAACTCTAGGGTTATTTCCATTTATCCAATTTTGTGAGACAAGGCAATCATTTAATTAATATTCTATTCCATAACCATTTAGTTATTTCGACCATTAGCCAAGTGTATAAACCAGCTTTATTCATTTTGGTCAATCATACCATTACTTCCATTTCTTAACCAATCAGTAACCATTACCTTAGTCATTGTTCAAAAATTTCAACCAATATTTACCATAAATATTTTATTATCATCAACATATGGACTTTGCACCACCCTATGGTCTCACATATTATGGAAGTCTATCTAAATAAGGGACATAAAGTTCATGTTGAAGCTAATCATGAGAATGAACATAAGTCCAGGCCAAAGCCAACCACTTGGGTAACCAAACCCTTTAGTTTTGATAACCCCTAATATATCATTAGTGTCTGGAGTAGGTATGTTAGTGGGACCTCTCAGGATCCCGCTTAAAGGTAGCAAATTGCTTGAAGGCGCACTAACCCTTAGTAGTTAATCGAGGATCGGGTAACCTAGACCCATACTTGACTTGACTTTCTTTTGCTTTACATAATTAATATGTTATTCATAAGGATGGGTGATCATATAAGGCCCACACAAAAGCACGCAAGTCAACTTCCCATGTTAATCCATAGTAACCCTTTTCTTTCCATTTTTCCAACTAAGTGGTTTTTCCACCTATCCTTAGCCAATATCATTCATAACCACCATATCATTTAATTCAATCCCATAATGATTCTTATTACTTGTTTCTTAATATTGTCACTTGTCATAAGTGAAATGCTCAATTAGGCTTTACATCACTCATAATGTATACCATAAGTTATTTATAAGCCTTCATTAGGCTAATAATCCATGCTAAAATTTGTATTTATCTCACTAATAATCATAGTATAGTTCAAAACATAAACTCAATTCATAACAAAACCAAAAATAAATAAATCATATAAACTAGTGGAACTAGTTGATAGGTCTGTCCTAACTAGTTGATCAATTACACCAACCAATCGATCGGTTTAGGTTGACTAATTAATTGGTTTTACTCACCCACACCATGCTTTCCTCAAACCAGTCAATTGGTTTGAACAAACCAGCCAATTATTCATCGACCAATCGATTATTTTTGCTAAATAATTCAACGAGTTTAAACAGAGAGAAAGACTAAGGTCTCTATAAGCTTACTATAGATGGGTTGGGTCAATTAGACGACTGTTCTAGGAACTAATCAATTAGTTTGACCTAACAAATTGATCAGTTTGCCCTGACACAACACCAAATCATAAATTCACACAGATTATTATATATTAATTATTCCTAACCACATTAAAACATGTATCAACATAATCTAACAAGTTTCCTACCAAATTAACATACATTATTCAACATGGAATCATCATGTATTATTTTTACCAATTTTCATACTTCATGCCATCAATTTAACCCAATCACATGAACAACTATATTCTTTCATGCCAACATGCAATAATCAACTAAAGGCAACACCTAACATGCATGAATACTTACTAAAAATTTTAAAAGTAAGAATCGCGTACTTAATAAAAGTAAAATCCCCTTAAAACAGAAATTCCTACCATGGTGAGTCTCAACTTCGAAAACTTCAAACCAAAATCTTAAACTCAAACATTACACCAAAATATTATCAAATTTCAAACTTAAAAATAGAAGAGAATAAGGCCATACCAACTTGAGGTCAAAATAGGAAAGTGGCTAAACTAAACTACTCAACTTTTTTCCAGAATCTAACTCTGCCTTGCTTAAAAATGAAAACAAGAGAGACATAGAGACAGGATCAAAAGAGTGTGCAAAAATAGATTAACAAGGCTTGAAGTGTGGAAAGGAAACGAGGAAATGTAAAACTTAGAAAAATTCAGTAGCTATAAGAAAGGTGCATAGCAGGGATGGTTGGGGATATTTATAACCAACTGATTGAAAAGAATAATGAGGGTTTGGAAATTAACTCGATATTTTACTATTAACTGTTTAAATTTGATCACAAAGGGAAGATTTTGTCTAGGATTTTCTAACCTCTTCTCTAGAGCTTAAATGGTGTATCTGGAGAGTTTAGGTCAATTACACCAAAATTAACATTGATAAATGGTGTAATAGAAGGCTAGCATAGTAGGATTCTTTTATGTGCTTAGAAGCATGCCTGAGATCGAAGCATTTGATCTCAAAATCATGTAGAGGAGAGAGAATTAAGAAGAAAATGTTGAGGTTATCTCTCCCCCTCAATTATCCCAATTGACCTCTAGATCAAAACGAGAGTATTATCCTTATTTTTGATATTGATATCAAGCTAGGTTTCAATGTCAAATTTATTTCTAAGATAAAAATTAATAATTATCTAATTTGGATTTTTCTCTATATCCATAAAATTTTTGAATTATAGAGAATTAGTGATAAGAATACTATCCCACATATCCATTTTTTTTAATTTTTTATAGTTATAAGTATAAAAAAAAATTCATCATGAAAATGGTTAGGAATGTCTTAGGGATAATCTCGCATGGGTGGTAAGGTTCCTTTGTAGTGTAAGGGATTTTTTAGAAAAATCAAGCTTAAAAATGTGACCAGCTCAATGAACCAATCAATGGATTAGGGTGTACCAGTTGACTATTATTCCAACAATTGATAGGTTTCCCACAACTAGTTGATTAGTTTAGTCAAGGAACTCAAATTGGATTAAATGACAAACTAGTCAATCGGTTCATGGAACCATTTGATGGGTTTGTTTGTAAAACCTAATAATTTTCATTTTTCTACATGATTTCAAATCAAGTTTTATCCCAAAACAAAATCATAACATTAAATAAAAATCAAAGGTCTAAAATTTGGGCAAATTTCTTATTCAACTATTTTACAAAAATAATGGGCATTACACTGGATGATCTTCCCAACTTCCCCTAAAATCTAACGCACACTCTCGAAGCATGTCTTCTAGAGTTTTATTGGTCCTTCCTATCTAACCATCTATAGCTGGGTGAAAAGTTGTGCTCACCTTTAGTTAGGTACCAAAGGTGGCTTGCAACTTGTACCAAAAGTGTGATAAGAACATAGAGTCTCGATCAGACACAATGTCCTTAGGAACTCCATGTAATCTCACTATGTGATTTCTATAAAAATTAGCTAGTTGCTCCGTGTTCCATATTGCCTTCATCGATATGAACATGAACGACTTAGTCAGAATATTCACAATGACCCAAATGGAATCAAATCCACTATAGGTCATCGAAAGAATAAACATAAAATATATTGACATGTTGTCCCACTTCCACTCATAAATTTTAAGTGGTTGCACTAACCATGCCAATCTCCTATGCTCAATCTTAACCTTCTGATAGGTCTAACACCGGACACCAAAATCTACCACTTCCTACTTTATGCGGGGCCACCAATATATCTTCTTCATATCCTTGCACAACTTATCTTCTCTAAGGTGGTAGAATACGGAGCATAATGCACTTCCTCAAGGATCCTTGTCTTAAGCTTAACATACCCCTTGTGGTATACACCATCTACCATGGTGTTTGATACTACCGTCTCCTCAAGGATCTAGAATCCTTTATCTTTGTATTCTATAATACCTTTTTGGATTCTCTCAAGCTTAACATCACCATCTTGATTAGCTTAAATCCTCAAAAATTGAAGATGTAATAGCGAGTGCACTCATTCTCACCTCTAGAATTTTGATAGTGATTAGTTTGATCTCCAACTTCCTAATTTCTCGGTACAGATGATCTAATAACATGTTCATGCCCAAGGAATGTGATGTCTTTTGGCTGAGTGTATCTCGCACCATATTTGTCTTACCCTCATGGTAGGTTAATTTAAGATCATAATCAATTTGGAGGTCGGTTGGGAGAATTTAAGGTCATAATCTATTTGCAACCACATTGGCCTTTGACATATAAAGAGTGTATGGTCAGAATCCCAGACATAAAGACCTATAAAACACATATGATGATTGTTCCATTTGTCAAGTTTCTTTTGTGATGATGTGGATCCAATGATTCCTCTTGTATAGTTGAGGATGAGATTTGTGTAATATATCCCAACCTAATTTGTAGGTGTGTTGAAAAATTAGTTTGTTTCATTATTTTAAGGGGGTAGTAACCTATTTTCCATATTATTTTACTTATGATGTGTGAATTTTTGATTTTGAAACTAGTGTTTTGAAATCTCTTGTTAGGTACTAGAGGCAAAGCCTCTTATAAAAGGGTAATGTTGTAATAACCCAACTTTTAGAATCTTTAATGTGCATTAATTTGTGTGTTTTATTATGATATGAAGTTGTCTAATCCTATACTGAATATATGTTATACGATTATCTTCTAGAGGCTTTAGTCTTATAAAGGGGGAATTAGTTTCGTTAAAGCCCAATTGACTATCTTGGACATATACCAGTCATTTGGTTTATCTATCTATTTTTGTGGGTCTAAAAGAACCATCCAACCATTTCTAATTGAAAACTTAACTAATGAAACAAGTCAACTGATTATGTCATACTAGTCAACTAGTTTGTTTGAACTCAAATTTTATGTTCCCAATTTTGACTCAAATCTTTTCAAAATGATCTTACAACTAGATAATTTTACTTTGGGGAGTTTAAAATCATTTTTAAGTTTTTATCACCCTTGATTAAAATGTTAAAACTCTTAAAACTGAGTTAGGGACTAAATCATCACAAAATTTCCTTAATAAGCTCATATCCCTTCCTCCTTCATAAGTTTCTAATCATCTATGCAATTTACCTATAAAGTTTCCTCCTTGTTCCAATTCTTTAAGCCACTTTTCCCCATCCTTTGATAAGATAAATTAACTTTACACATCAAAGAACCCTTTTATGCACTAATTTAAGCTAAGTTCCAATTTTAACACAACATTTTCCTTCCACTTTGCATCTATTGATCTATTAAGGGATGAGGGTGGGGAATTTCATGGATAAAAATTTCATAAACTACTCCCTCCAAACCCTATTTTATGCCTCTTCTTATTATATTCCCTCTTTTCTAAGTACTAACAATTTCTCTCTAGCACACTTCTCTGCCTTATACAACTAAATTTTCCTATATCCCTTCTTTTCATATTCTATTCTTCTATTATACTCTAATACTTTCTCAAGATCTTCATTGTTTCCCCCTTAAATAAAAGATAGGTTTAGGAAAATTTGAGGAGTTATGCCTTCATCTTAGTTTATTTTTTTAATTCTTTGGAAAGGTTTTATTTTATCCCATGATTTTATCATTATTTACACATTATTATAGTTGTTAAATCTTTTTTAAGAGATTTTTTTATAAGTTTTCTTATGTTATTTTGTAAGGTACTCAAGTGATTGAGGAATTTGGGGTCCTTAGTAGTGGTGGAGGTAAATGATTCTTTGTTTCTTATGAAGGGAATAGAGTAAAGGATATTTTTTAGTGTAATCTCCATGCTTGGATGAATATTGGCAAAGAAATGTGTTATTTAGCACCTTATTAGTGAAAGTGCACAAATATGATACGAGCATGTAAATTTATTATGTGCTTGTTGTGGTCTTGAACTAATCCACAAATTTTGAGAGCTAACCACCTATTTTGTTGGGACCTTATATAGTATTCTTTTCATACACCCTTGAATGATTGACATTGGGTTGACCTTAGCCTTAGGCCTTAACCTAGAATTATAATGATGAATAAATGATACATAAATGGACTAAGTAATTATTTGACTTGATGGGTTAAATGTGAGGTCCTGAAATGTGGAAAATGATGGAGCTAATGTATGTTATCCTATAATGTGGGTATATGTGTGTGTATATATATATATATATATATATAATACTAATCACTTAAAAGGAAAGAGTCCATTTAAATCTTTGTTTCTCTAACTCTTAGAGTAGTTAACTGATAGGTAGGTGGTATTATATGCACCTATGGGCAAGGGAACCCTTATTGGTTTTGATGCCTCTCCTAGTCTCTCTTACACATACAAGAGTGCTTAGGGTGTGTCAATACTTAAGGGATAGAATAACTAGTGATGCGATGGTTGGAACTATGTTTCCTATCTTATTGGTTGGGACCTCACTTCCTATTTTTGGTTGGAACTTTGTTTCCTATGGTGATTTGAAGGCGGATAATTCAACTCACTCATTTGATATTCTTGAACAAATAGAGATTATGTGACCAAATGTGATCAAGATTAAAATTGGAAGCCCTAATTATGCCTTTGATGGTCTTATATTTTCTATGTGTTGCCCACAATGCTAAGTATTTCTAATAAGATCCATGATAATTCCATAAAGTGTATGGTGTGCATAACATTATAGGGATACACCATACTGAAATGCTTATGAATCTTATCCACATGACCTTTGTATGAATCTAATGTTAATGTGCATATGAGTAAACAATGGTTGCACAACATATTTATAGGATACCTTAGAGTAAGCATGTGAAATTATTCTACTTTCTAATGTGTTAACCTACCATATAGTGTTGTATACCTGCGAATCCCATAAATTGCATTCTATGCAACTTAGTTTACTAAGTACATAGCATAGTGACATGACCATTTGTTTAGTCACCTACTAAATACCACAAGTAGAGGAATTTATGTAGATAGAATTAGTTAGCCAATAAACAACCCTTGTTGTGGGAGTTTTTGGTGATTAGAGAGAGTTATGTTATTTGGCATTGGACTAATCTTTGTATGGAAAATATCATTTTATATTAAAAAGCTTAAATCTAAATCCTTTAAAAAATTATTACTAAGAGCTACTTGTTACCGTTAAATTAATATTCATGCTTAATTAATATTTTAAAGATTAACATACATTTTCAATGGCCAATGGTCAACTATTAACTACAAAAAACATACTTACGAGCTATAAATGAAAAACACATCATTTATGCTTAAATTGGCCAAAAATGTGATAAAATTCAATTCTAACCCTACTTATGGTGATTGGTGAGTAATTAGCCAAGAAAATGTTGAATAAATGAAGAACTCCATGATGTTTGCTCAAGACCACCTAATCTCTTAAAACTTTAATCTAACATAAACCATGTTAAATACATCCACAGCATAACATGTTATATATATATATATATATATATATCAAAATCACTATAAAAACATCAAGGAGTATCATGATATACTTAGATTTAACTAAAAGAACTTGAATTTTAAGTCATGCCCTAGAGCCCAAACCTATAAAAAAAAAAGATAACAAAAATTTTAGTACTTAATCATGAATCCCATATTTCCAAAATCACCAAATCATGGTCAAAATCATGCTTAGCATGAAAACCCAATTTAGGAGGTTTACATTTAACTCCAAAGCACAAATACTAAGAAATTAAACTAGATAAAAATTTTCTAATCTACCTTCTTTAACCTGAGATATAATAAAAAAAGATTAGGTTATCAAACCCTCAAATACAAAATCAAAGAATAAATGATTAATAAGGAAAGATGAACCAACTCTTAGGTTTTAGTATATTTATAAGCTTCAACAATGGAGGGATTATGGTGGAAAATGGAGGGATAAGAAGAGGAAAAGGATGGTCAGCCAAGAAGGATAATGTAACACCCTTAAATTTCACAACATAAAATTTTTGTTTCAAAGAGTTGATTACATAAGCCAAAACATAAAATTTAGGAGTGTCATGCCAAATCCAACATAGAAGAGATAATCTCTATGTCTAGTTTATATCAAGTGCAAGGTAAAAGTAACATCATACCTAGAAATTAGGTGTGGGAAGAACTTGATTCTACTATGATATAAGATACAAGAAAGAGAGATTAAAATAAGTATAATGAAATAGAGAACTAAGAATTTATAGATATAGACATATCTTAATAAGCATATCATTTACCAAATCAATTATGTACTCGCCAAAGGAAAGCACATTAAGAGTAGTAATAAAAAAAACCCATAAAATAAAGTAGATCTACTTGTAAAAATGATCAACACCCATGAAACAGATGATCAATGTGTTATGTACTAAGTAAGTTAGCAATAAATTTATAGAAAGGTCACACAAAGTCATAAGGTACAACAACAAAGAATAACAAACATATTGATTAACATATGATGGTACCAACTTATGTATTGATTCTTGATCTTATAATAATAATGGAAAAATTAATATATATAATCTTATTTGGATTGATTTTAGGGATCCTACTATTCTCAATAGATGGAATGGCATCATTAATACATAGCCCCAAAGCATAAAGCTCCTAGTCACTATTCTCAACTAATGGAAAAGTATTAAAAATATACAACCCTATCGCATAAATCCCCTAGCCACTAGTTTCTATTTCTAAAATGGTACCAATAATATACAACCTCAGGGTATAAAGCTCCTAACTACTATTCTTATCCGATGGAATGGATAGTTACAACTAATCATGACTCATATGGTGTTTTAATTTAAGTGATTAATTTCTTATCAATGATTATGATCATTCCAATGGTTTATTTCAATTTAAGTTTAAGGACACCACTATTCTATTGGTTTATAACCCCAAAACATAAAGCTCCTATCCAATATTCTCATTTAGCCTTAACTCATATGGTATTTCACTTTAATTGATTAATATCTTATCAATTATTATGATCATTCTAATTATTTTGTTTCAATTTGATTTCAAGGAAAAATATTACTCTCAACTAGTGGAATGATATCAATAATATATAACCCTTGGGAATAAAGCTTTCGACCATTATTCACATTTGGTGGTACAGACAGTTACAACTAATCCTGCTTCATATAATCTTTCAATGTAAATGATTAATATTTTATTCATGGTTATTTATTACAATGTTATTATACAAACACACATATAGACATGCAAGGAACACAACCCAATATTTTTTTCCCAAAGACAAGCCATCTTTCCCCTAAGAAACCCTAATTTCCTAAGTTGAGCATAACTTCTCTCCCAATACTCAATTTACATCTAATTTTAATACCCATCCTAAAAATATTATTGTGAGAAACATATCTAAAAATCAAGTCTTGACTCTTAAATATCACATATGCGATAATAGCCTACACTTGGTGTTATTATTCATCTTTCCCCTATAACTCTAATTTCACAAATTAATCATAACTTTTCTATGAGACTCATAAAATTCCAAAATGTAATATATATTCCAAAATATTTAAATTTTGAAAAACATATCCAGAAATGAAGTTCAAACTCTCACATTTCACACATATGATAATAATTCTGCCCCTGGGTTTATTATTCTCATTTAAAGCCACTTATTTCATTTATATGACTTAGATCATTCATATTCACTTCAAAAATTCCACATAATATAATTAACCTATTTTGAACTAATTAGCACATCAAAATACCTAATATTCCATTTTTAATCCATATTGACCAAATGTCCTAAAGTTAGCTAAAATACCCATATTTCAATAAAAAAAACTTATAAGTCTATATATGGGTGATTTTTAAACCACTAATATGTATAATATCTTCATAAAAATACATAACCATAATTATATTTAGATACTAAATATATTGATTCATACTAACCAATAATATATGCAAATACGTGCTTTCACAACTTTCTCATTTTTCCAACATGCAACACCACATATCATGTAACATCATTATCATAATAATATTATCCATACAACAATCCTAAACATGATATCATATAAAAATATACATATTGCATATAAAAGCCCTATCTATGACATGTATAATTACCGAAGCATCTCTAGTCTTTAAACACATAAGTCTTATAGCTTATCCTCTAATACCAGCAGAATATTACCTAGAAGTCATAATATAATGATATTAGACTTAGGTGAAATTAAAAATGGAAAAATAAGGCAAAGAAGCGGGAATAAAATGGAGATAACTAAAATTGGAAGGCCTAGAAAGGGGGTGGTGCACGATAAAGGGTACATCGGTGCTCTAAGGAGGAGGTAAAGCGGCACAGTTAGTGGAGAAGAGTACACGAGTTGAGGGAAAATGGCACATAGTTAGGAGTGAGGCATGCAGAGGAAGGAATGATTGAGGAATGCATAAGTCAAATGAGAAAATGGTGCATGGGCGGCACACAAGCTTAAAGTAAGGCACATATTGGGCCTATAGGGTGGGTATGACCATGCTAAGTACACATAGGTCGAACATGCCTCTAAGAAAATTGAAATGGAAATAAGGAAAGAAAGAAGTAAAATGGTTTTTTGGGGTGGTGATGGTTAGCAGAGCATGGTGTTGGTGGTGTGGTGTTAGGATTGACGGCCTACAATATGTAAGGAGTGGTCTGTAGTGGTAGGATTAGTAGTGGAGAGTTGGAGTGGAGGTGGTTAGTGGGTATAGGGAGGAAAAGAAAAGGAAGTTGGGTATTTGGGGTTGATAGAATAGGAAAGGGAAAGAGAAGAAGGGGAGAAGGAGAAGAAGAGGAAGCTCAGTGGTGTGTTGGGCGAGAATGGACAACAGTAAAACAGAGAGGTGGGTGGTAGTTGTGGCGACTGCGATAGTAAAGAAATGGATCAGGTGCGATGGAAAGGTAAGAGAAGGAGAAAAAAAGAAAGAAAGAGAGGGAGGTGTGTTATCTCAAAAAAAAAAGGAAACAAATTCTCAAAGGTCCCCAAAAAAATGTGGAACATGACACTTCATCAACTCCCATCAACATAGAGGGATAATTACAAGGACCAAAGACTAAGGCTGATCTTCCTAAAGCTTTAATTCATAATGAGCACATGATGAAGAATCCACTAACACACAATAAAACTCAATAAGATGAAATTATCACCATTTACATCCAACATATCTAATTATTAATAACATAAATAAGGGTAGAAAATCTCTCACTCAAAACTTTGTTGCACATTATGCTTATATATCATCTATTAAACCTCATGATCATAATATTTCATTTAGTGACCATGATTAGGTTGTTTGTATGAAAAAGAGAAGATTACGTTAAATATTAATCAATTGAGATTATTAGTAGATAAAATTTTGGGATATTTTAGGTAACGAGAGAAAAAGATAACCAAATAATATGGATAGAGAGACTTAAGTGTTAAGTAGAAAATGAAGTCATAATGGATGAGTTTAGTGTAGGTATTCTGAAAAATATGTGAGCAAACATTGAGGAGATGGCGTTATATGACGAAGGGGATGTGTGGCTTACATTCATCCTCAATGTAAAAATTAAAGTCTAAGATTAAACTTCATAATCATTAAGTGCGAACAAAAGAAGAGAAGCTAGTTTTGATATAAAAAAATATTATGTCCAAGAATATATAATTAAATTAAATAATATTAAAAATAATTATATCACATTTTGAAATATTTTATAGCTTTTTATAGCTATCCTTGAAGCTTTGTAAATTTTAGATAACCATAAAAGGCTTTTTAGGGCTTAGAACACATGATTTAGGTGTACTTATATGATGAACAATGCTTATTTACTATAAACTTAGTTTGACTACTTAAAAAATCCTCAGAGCATTATGAAAAAATAAGGAAATAAAATATCACCATGTAAAAAATATTTTGGAATATTTTAGATGTCAAAAGAAGCTCAAAAGTATTATAGAATAAAAAACTATAAGAAATGAAAATGAATCATAAATAAAATATTTTCAAAATGTAATTAAGGTATCAAAAATATTAAAAAGTGTAATAGACATAAAAATAAGGAAAATTAATCTACATCAATACCAATGTTGGTTAAATTAGGCATCCAAAATAACAAATTTGTAAAAACCCAAACTTTTGTAACCCTTATTTTCAAGCATTTAACCATTTATTTAAAACCTAAGACTTAAATCCTATCTTAACTATTTTCGTTAACTCTTGATTAGCAAACCCAAATAAATTCTTGTTAAATTTTTCCTAATTATTTTTATAATTTTTTCCCTTTTATTTAAACCAATCCTAAACCATAAAATGTGGCCTAATTTATTTTTCCTCATCGAATACCTTAACCTAAGATAAATTAATTTAACTATAATCTAAAATCTTAACCAGATTCTAATCCTAATCCTAAATTTATTTTCTTTTCCATTTTTCTTTCATTCTCCCTTTTCCCCTTTACTTTTTTACTTTAATTTTTATTCTCCTTCTCCCTCATCTAAGTACATATGTTAGCCCATGTATCCTTTCTCCTTCAAGCTAAACACATACTTCCCTCACCCCCATCAACCAGATCCTTCTTTCCCCTTTAAGCCAAACACATCCTTTGCCCCTGTTAACATCAGCATGTATTTCCCCTCATTCATGCACCATTCCCATCCATACACATCAACCACTCATTCTCTCTACATATCCCTGTACCCCTACGCCATCCTTCCCATGCCCCTTTACACACTTTCTCTACACCTTCCACACCTAAACCCCACCAAATTCTCCACGTCAGTTTCCATTTCACCCTCAAATCTCCTCTAAATTCAACCGATATTCCTCTAAACCATTCATATATACATACACTTACACTTCTCTTATTTTTTATTTGATTCCAATCCCTACTCTCACTCCATTTCTTTATTTGATTTTTATAGTAGTACTAACCTTGATCCCCTATCCACCCTTTCTTCTCATTTCCTATCTCCTTTTTCTCCTCCCCCTTTACTCTATTTTTTTCTATCACCATATCCCAACTCCAATTACCTTCTTTAGAACACCCTCTACCCCCTTTCCTCTAAGTTTAACCTCAAACCAACACCATGTCTAACACCATGTCTAACACCACTGTTGCCACACAGTCTTCACCTCTTCTCCACACATTTCTCCTTCTTCTTCCCCCAAATTTACTCTATTTTAGTAGGCCTCACATGAATATGAATCAACCATGAAACCTATCACATGCCCCTAACTATGCCTCATGCCCCAACCCATACCTCACTCCTTGCCCTTGCCCCTCATTGTATGACACCAACCATCCCCAAACTTGCCTCGACCACCAATGACTAGCTATGAGTCATAAACCTCACCACCACCAACCTCTCTAGCATCCATTTACCTCCCCTCCTCAATTTTACCCCTTTATCTACACCAGTGAGAGCACTTGTCACACTAGCACACCACCCCCCATCCATTTTCCGCTTAAGATAACTCTAAACAACTCTACCTTCCTCCTCATTACCCCTTGTCTCAACTTCAGCAACCACCACTGATGTAGGAACAAACACTTAAGAATTGGCTTTCATAATTATAGAACCATTATTCTTCATTTGTAAAGTATCTCCCATAAATTTAAAGACTAATGAATGGTTACATTGCTAGAAACATAACAAACAAGCTACTAAATGTCTACATGCATGTGCATGGAATGCATGGAATGATGACCACATGCATGGGGGAGTTTATTTTCATATTTTTTGAGCATTATTAGTAATGCATCTAAATTTTTAATTAAGTAGTAGAGTTAGATAATAAAGTTAGCATAAAGGTTGCACAATATCTTTTAACCTAGAATCTTTTTAATTATGCTTTTAGCTAGTGGTAGAATGGTTATAAGCTACTATGAATGCCAAGTATGGAGAAAAGAATTGAATTGAAGTTGAAGATCAATATTGAAATTGAATACAAGTGAATTCTATGCGAGTTCAAACTCAAGTAAATTGAATATGTGTGAATAGTTTAGCTTGAAAAATTTAATCTCTTCGTCTATGTGAATTAGAGATTAATCCATATTTTTCTACTCTCCTTAATCCATATTTTTCTTGACATACTTACCATCAAAATATTAATTTAATTGGAATTTAATCAAAACCCTTATTTGGTATATGCAACCAAAACCCTAAACCCACCGTTTGAAACCCTAACATTTCCATACAAAACAAACATAACCTTAATCCTTTTATTTGACTCAAACCCTAACCCTAACCCTAAACCATGACTTCATCCTTCATATAAACACTAACCTTTGAAGCTTAAAATCATCAATACATCATTGTCAAATGCATATAAAAATTACCATAAACCATACGAATCATCACCATTAGTAATCCATCACCTTCGAACCATATCTATTTTATTTGAATCATCACTGTCCTCTTTTCCTTCTATTCAAATGTGATCAATCCTAATCCATCATCACCAAGCCTTATCCTATTTATTATCATCACAATTGAAGCATAATCTCATCAATTTGTGAAGTCCACCATCCCACACACATCAACCATCACCTTCGGTAGTCGGCACCACCATCCTCCCTTCCAACCCAACACCACCTAGCTAGCCATCCTCCCCATCAAAGCCTTTCTATAATCCCCCTCACTCTTGTTTGAGTGCGGTGTGTTCCTAAAGGATTTGAAGGATATTTTGGTCATTTTTATTTAATAAATATTTTAGGAAAATTTATTATTTTATGGGTTAAATATTAATATCGTTAATTTTATTAGGTTCATTAGTGGAGCCAGATAAATTTTATTAGGTAGCCTATAATATGATCTTTAGGAGTTAGTAATTCTTATTCTCTACTAAAATATTAGATATCATATGATAACTCATTAGGTTTTTGATGTATAAATTGTAATAAGTATGTTTGTTATATTGTAATTATTTAGCTAATAATGTTAGCATGAAAATAGGCAAAATGGAGCATGTTGAATAGTATATGATATTACATGTACAGAAGTATGTTAAAATGATTGTATGCCAAACATAAATCACATATGTCATATATGTCTAATATGATAAGTTGGGCATGCTTAGATGTGTTTTTTAAAGTTATTATAACTATCATCATCATTATTTTTTTTTGTGCCTAAAGGGTCATTTAGCCTTTTAAGTGTATTATGATATTTATTACTAAAATAATGACTGCTATGTCATAATTATTATTAAACATGGAGACATGTGATTTGGCATTTTAGGAGAGCAAGTTTTGATATGATTATTATTATTATTATTATTATAGTGTGCCCTAGCGTCAATTTGGTATTTTTAATCATATCAATATATTTATTCTGATAAGCATTCCTAATATATATTATTGAATGTTAAGCAAGGAAATATATGATTTCGGATGAATTAGATGTGTATATCAGGGTTTTACGTGCTATATCATATGTAAGGACAACATAATCATTTAACATGTCTAGTAATTTAATTGCATGATAAATAATTTAATTATTCTATTTTATCATTTTCATGAAAAATTAATGAATAAAATGAAATTAGTATATAAAATTGATTATAATATGGTAATTATGGTCTCAATGGTATTTTGGTCATTTTTACCCTAACGCCCCTAAATGTGAATAATTGATTTTAGGATGAAATTAGTATATTATTATATTGACCTTAGTATTAACTTTGATTATGATTATGATTATCTTGAATACTTGGAAATGAGTAAAAATGGGTAAGGATGAAAAATTGGATCTATTTGGGTATTATGTGGTCTGTAGCCACCCTAACAAAATAATAATATTTAAAGTGAAAGACCTTAAGATCATAAATGGTACCTCTTTATGGGTAACTATCCTAAACGTGTATTTTAGCCCATAGTTGATTATGGAGTTTTCCTTGTATGCCTTAGTTCCCTAACCAAGCCATATATCTTACTCTATTTAGTTCCATAGACTTATAGAGGGTACACATACGTATGGATCAGCTGTCATTTTTAGTAACGTATTATGTCTCCTTCATGTGCCAATACAACCAAGGTACCGTAGTATCCTTGGGTTGATAGTCAATAAGATATTGTGTTGCCTTGGTGTGCTAGTATAATTGGAATACTTCAATCTCTTTGGGTTGATATGTTCTCCCCTCGAGCAAATAAAAGTGGAAATGAGTAATGTTGAATCAAAATAATTATTAGATTGGTTTAGTAGTAGCCTTTTTGCCTAATTTTGTTTTGATAGTAGCTTTTGTGCCTACTGATGGTTCAACAGGAACCTTTGTACCTATGTATGATTCGGTAGTAGCCTTCGTGCCCACCTATATTTGGTATTGTACCTTTGAGCCATACCTGCGGTGTTATGGATATTATTAGTTTTGATATTACAATATGAGATATATGGTGAAGGTTATAGTTATTATGTTGAGATTGGTCATAATCATTACATCAGAGAGCATCTCTTAGATTCTTGGTTCGCAAGTTTCAGTATGATCTAAATGAGTGGGTATGAGTGGTATATAGCTTGATGATCTTTCTTTTTATCTAACCTAAATATCATATTTTAATCATTGCATATATATTTCAATATTTTATGCCTTGTCTTACCGTGATGTCTTTTTGTGTTCCATGCGGGCTTTTAGTATTAGTTTTGTATAATGTATTACTTAGTATCATTGTGTTGATGAGTTCCATTTCATGGGCCTTTGTTTATTCAATGGCTAATGGTCTTTGTAGGTTAGCTTTTGAGATTAGTTGAAGGCCATTACTTTGGGTTGCGAGTTAGGACTAGCTGGTGTGATGCCCAATATCTTTTGATCTAAATGTTGTTATGCTCTTGTGACCTTTTGTAATTTTCCTTTACTGAATTTTGTAACCACTGATAGTTAGTTTTATCAAAATGATATTAATCTTCATTGATTCTCTCTACCTATATTCTTATAATTATGTTATGAATTTAAATGGAATAACATTTTTAACTTTAGTACTTAGTATCAAAATAGTAGAGGAAATTGCATTTGTACTAAGTGTAGTGGTAGAACCCTACATTTTTAGTATTTTACCTTCCATAATTAATTATTTAAATGGAAATTTTAAATCCTAAACAAATGGGGGTCTTATAGAGGTATTACATTTGATTCCAAAGACCGTGATGACTAACCATTCTACTACTATTACATCTACCATATCTATTATTCTCCCACAGTGTAGAAACATATTATGTGTGTGACACATTTAAAAAAATTCAGAGAAGCATAAAATATTTGTTAATTGGTTGAGGAAAATGAAAGAGTCTATTAATTATGTCAATTATGCATGAAATTGTGTAGAATTTTAAGTTGAATTTAAAATTTTCTTAGATGAGTATGCTTTTATACCTTGCACTTTATGATCATAAAATATTTCATTTTTGTTATATTATATGTTTTTACTTACTTATGTGAATGTACTTTGTTTAATTTTTTTTTACTACATTGGAATGCACTTTTTTTGTTTTATTTTTATTTTCATATTTGTTAAAGATGCTTAAAGTTGATCAAATATATTTCTTATATCAATGGTAAAACATGATTACAATATCGGTGAAATATAAGTATACAAGAAGAGAAACATGTTTTAGATATGTGTGTATTATGTTGAAATATGATAGTTGTTGCAAGAAATGGTGATAAAATGAGAAAGTTCTAACATGAAACAAAACATAAAAATCCCTATGTAATATACTTAAGCTCTAATAATACCTATATTACCTACATCAAAAATCACTACAAAATAACATGTTCACTATAAAAGTATTGAATAAACACACCTAACCCAAAGCAAATAGTATGCTTATTTGTTGTGTTGTCATAAACACTCAAAATTAAAACCTAAACACATAAATAAGTAGTAAGTAGTTAGTAGGAGTTGATCCCACATAATGTAATTTAATTCATAAATTTATATTATCATATAAATTCCACCAGTTATTAATTGATTAACAACTAATTACTAATAATGAAAAGAATAAAGTAATAATTAAGAAAATAAAATAATGACAATACTAGGATAATATAGATTAGAGGATATATTCAGTATACGGATAACAACTGTTCATTTAATAAAATGATTATGTAAATGCATCTCCTTCCTAATCCCCATACACAATAAATTAAGGTATTCATATGATTTATTGTCTAACCAAGTAATAACCTAGGATAAGATCTTTAGATTTAATTAATGGTAGCAGTAACGATTAGGGAGCAACTAAATAGACCTATAATTTTAGTCAACTAGAATTATGTAATTCTAAAAATTAATAAACATGGATTAAATAAATAAGCTATTTGCCACTTAAATATGTATATGTTAACAATTACGGATTAACTATATTATCCTGCATTCAATTAACACTCAAATTACGTAGGTAGCCAATCTAGATAATAAAGTCCTAATCTTTGATCAATGATCATTAAACTTGAATTATTAATTTAACCAAAAATATACATAACAATTAAGTGAAATTCACATCTCACAATCAATTATCTCATACGCTTCGATTATCCTCCTACCCTATACTAATCTAGCCAAGCATATTAATAAAATAAAAAAAATGCAAAATCACAAACTCAATTGAATAAACGAATAAAAAAAATTGCATTAAACATAATAATACATACAAAATGGATGAATGAAACAAAGGAAAGAAAGAAATAATTGCGAACACCGTATAATCTTCAAGCCTACAATTACACCAATTAACTAACTAAATCTAACAAAATAATCCTAATGGTTTAGAAATATTGAAAAAAAAAAGTCAAAGTTCTCACGATGGTACTCTTCAATCTTCTATTCGATCTAATATAAGTTGTATATATAGACAGAAGGTTGTACCAATCAAATCCAAACTTTATCAAAAATATGGTACATATTCAAAAATATAAGGCACCCACATTTTTTGCACTAATACTATACACGTGGTCAAAATTAATGGAGCACGTGGAAGAAGAAGTAAGAAAATATGTGTCGTATTTACATAAATATGGGGTCCCGTATTTCCTATCTATTGATTACCATGAATTGATTTTTCTACACATAACTTCTATTTTAGGATCTTTTTATGATAGTACATCCAATTTTCCATGACTCCAACCTTGATTTTCATATTGTGCTTCTTTTCTTTAGTTATTAGCCCAAATTACCTTGAATTTATCTTCTTTTTTTTGTAAAATTAGGCCAATAGAGAAAAACTAAGGAAAATGGTTAAATTATCATTAAAAAAATATAGACATTTGGGTCCAAATATGTTAAATAATTCCATATAATATACACCTATCATCATACAACATGGAGCACACACAACGGTGTAACTCTTGATTAACTAGTAACCTACATGAAATAACATCAAGTAATAGACAAACTCTAAATAATACATGGACCCACATATAATACCAATAACCATCTCAAATAATGATATAATAACCAACTAACATGAACATTATGTAACTACCAACCAACATCTTAATTCCTAAGGGTAGTTCACAAAATTCTTCTACTAAAAATCAACACATATTCAAAAGTAATTTTAAATTGCTTATGAGGCAGACTAGCCAAGGAAACCATAAAACCTCCTAGTTATGTCTAACTCACAAAACCAAAAGTAACTTACTTCTAACAAATACTAGTAAATAATGACACACAACCACCTTGTTGTGTGCACAAACAACAAGGCTACAAACTTGTACTTCAAAAACATCTATCAAGAAATCCATTGTGAAAGACTAGCCACTCACAAAAGCTAAGTGTTTCATTCTTTAAATTTTTGTACCCCTCATGAGGTTTGTGATCTACTCTACATAGGTAGAATAAACCTCTTGACTAGATCACCTTTAACACTTGGGACTAATTGAAGCTCATGATGCTTGTCTAATCCAAATCATATTTTCGCTTTACCAATTAATGTTTTATTAAAAGATAACATATTAACTCATCAAATGATCCTAATATCCACACATAATAATACCTACTACCAAGCTCTCTTGGCAAGTAAGAAGTCACATAATTCAATCAACTAGCTAGAAACTCTTTTCTTAATTACTTAGGCTCTTAGATTTATTTATTCAAGGTCAACATACAATTAACTAAAAGCTTCTTAGGACCATCATGGGAAAATGTTCCTCACTACATAAGTGAATTTAATTCACTAAAGTATCTCACAAAAGGTCACATTATCAATACTTACCACTATATAGTAAAGTTGAATGATATAAGCCAAATCAAACATAAAGCCCAAATTAAAACCAAACCAAACAATTACGCCATGAC
The DNA here is from genome assembly GCA_039764185.1 of Tamarix austromongolica. Lineage (NCBI taxonomy): Eukaryota > Viridiplantae > Streptophyta > Magnoliopsida > Caryophyllales > Tamaricaceae > Tamarix > Tamarix austromongolica. The sequence continues at coordinate 28,324,203 of CM077808.1, forward strand.
CTTAATACAAACCAAAACCAATAACAAAAGGCATACTAGCTAAAGCAAGATCAAGGAACTTTTAATTGGATAAAACCATTTTGATCCAAAATTCTCAAAATACCTCAAAGATCAAATACTCATATTTGAGGCCACAAAATACCAAATTCATGATGAAAAAAACAACCTAGACCCTAAAAATAGAACAAATGAGACTTTTTTTTATAAAAAAAGGCAATTCACAATTGATGAAAAATGTTATTTTATACTGAGAATCTTAAATCTAAAAACTATTAGAAATTTATTATTAGACATTACTATTTACCATAAATCTTTTATATGTTTATATTCATGATAAGACATAACTCTCAAAAATACCTCAAAACCATCAAAATACATCAAATATAGCAAAAGGTATCATAACATCTCATAACTTTAATAAAATCCCTTTTTATGCTTTATCAAAAAAATGGTAAAATAATTAATATTAGGATGATTATCCTTCTTTATATATTCCTATTTCCATGGATTATTTATTCATATTGTTAGAATTTCAATTAGATTTGTAAATATTATGTCCTTTAGAAGTTTGTTTTGTGGGTGCACTAAATGGATGCAAATAAGGTTAATATGATGCAATATGAAGGCTTTGATTGAAAAGTGAAGAACTTTCCTTTGATTCAATATTAATTTGGAAAATTACAAAGAAAAAAAATTGTATATTTTCTACTCACATGTAAGATCACTTAATTTCGACGCTGGGTGAAGAAGTTATGAGCCAACATGGTTATGTAGGTTTTTAGCATGATTAATCAATATCTAACCCCAAAAAGACCTAGATATGTTGGGTGTCAATTTTTTTTCCTTGCATGATTTTAAAGGATCAGACAATTACATTTAGTGGAAAATATTGAAAGTCCTATTTGATGATGGCCCAGGGGAGATATTAGGGGTTGGCCTTCCTTATCTTGGCTCTCTAATTTCTCTTATTTAATATCTTTTTTTTTATAAAAAAATCCCATTAGATCAAATCCTTTACTTTTAATCTGTAACATGAATTTGGGAGAATTGAAGCACCACATTGAACTCTGTCTCTACGATTTTATCAATTACATTATTCTCTTTCTCTTTTACTATTATGTGTTTGATTTCATTATTATACTTTATGATTTTAATAATTTATGAATAATCAATTGTTTTAGGATCAAATTATGTTTGATTCCATTGTTGATTTGATGAATTATTTAAATTGTTGTTGGAATTGTTTGAAGTGTGTTATTCAATTGCTAGGATTTAATTAATTAGGGTTAGAACAACTAATCACTATTTTAATCTAAGTAAATTATTGATCATAATTGAAAGATTAAAATGATTAATATAGCTTAACAATTGAATGGGAATTAACTACACATAAATGTAGATTAGTAATTCTTGCAAATTGATTGAATTAACTTGATCTTAATAAGCTTAATTAGATGTATAGCCATGAAAATAGGTTATTAGATTTAACTATCCATGAATTTTAGTTGTTGAAAGAGATTAATGGTTAGTTTTTGCTAATTTTTCATAACTTATTGAATAACCAGACATAAGATAGATTTATTTATTAAATTATATTAGAATTATAACTAAAATTCAATCCTGTGCATGTTTCCAATTGATTGAATTCATAATTAGTAGTTTCCGTCATTTTTATCATTTTATTAACCTATGGTTATCACCCATCCATTTCTAATTAATACATTTAGATAGCTAAAAGCAATGGAAATCAATAGTTAACATTAAACTCCCTGAGGATACGAAATTATTTTACTCCTACAACATCCATATGCTTGTAGATTTAAGTGAACAAGTTATTGGCATCATTCTTAAGGACTTTGACTAATTGATATTTAACCCTTCATTATTTGAATAGACTAGGGTTTTTTCTTATACTCTTCTAATTTTGTTTTTAGTGGTTCATTAACAAGTTTACTTTATCAAGGAATTTAAATCTTATAATCATGGATTCTCATCTAGCTCAGATGCATAATTACATATTATATCTCAAAAATATATATAATTTATCTATTGCTAGTGTGCAAGCACATACCATTAGATGTTATCATTGTGGGGAATTGCATGGTAGTAGATATTGTCAAGTAGGTAATCTATTTTGTCAACAATATCAGCAATCTAACTATGATTGTAATTTTGATAGGAGCACTAATTCATACTCAAACTCCTACTTCAACATGGTGTGACTATCCTGACTATTTATAGTAGAATCAGAATCCTAATCCAAACTAGTATCCAATGTGGATGCCACTCCAAGATTTCAAAGTTCAAGCTTTATTTCAAGAGATAAATCCTAGTTTGGGGGAGATTGTGTCTAAGCTTGCTGATGAGGCTGAGGCCAATCTTCATGAGCAAGTGTCATGGATGAAGGATCTAGAGGCATCATTTGAGAACTTGGGGATAAGAATAAGGACACTAGCTAACATTGTGGTTAAATTATATCAAGGGACATTGCCTAGGAATACAAAGATAAATCTAAAAGAGGATGTTATGGCAATTACGTTGAGCAATGGCAAGGACATTTTAGGTTTACTATACATGATCTTAGAAAAGAATGAAAGGATAAGGAAATTGAGAATCAAGCCAATTTGGTAACTGAACTTCAACAGTAGGGAGATCATCTAATGCATTATCTAAGAGAACCATGTAGAGTAAGAATTTTTTCGCCTCAACCTTTAAAAGAAAAAAAGTTGGAGTATGGTATTGAGACCTTCCTTTTTAAGGAAGCAAAGTCTCAACAAGTAGAACTTGAGACTCCTTTAATTCTAAGTTTGAGTTTCATACACCAAATGCTACATATATCATGATTTTGAGTGCCATTCTAAATGGATCTGAAATGTGTACATTACTTAGGAAATTTATATTACACCAACAAGTCATAGGGTAAAAAAAATTATGACTTGATAAGTTGAGGTTACACTTTTACAAAAATTCTAAGGCCAATAAAGAAGAAAAAAAGATTGGAGTAAAAGGAAAGTTCATGTACAAGAGTGTTATGTGTTATATATGGTATACAAGTTACATTCTTGTTTGAAGCTCTTTTAGGTAAATTTTCAACGATTGAAGTGTTGTGATGATAGTGGTGGTTAAAATTTTAATACCTTCATCACAGGGTGTTGGTTTTATCATTTATATTATATTTATTTACCTTATTTGAGTCTAGAGTGGTTTAAATTTCTTTGTCTTACTTTCTCTTTTTTATTGTGTCCATTTTCTATTTTTAGTGCACTTTTCTTTCTTTAGTGTGTTCACTTTGGGGTAAGGGTAGATGTGGGTGTGGCTGTGGCTGTGGGGGGTGTGTTTTGGTGTGCTTGCTTCTTATTGTTTTTCTCTTTTGTTTTCTTCTAATTAAAAAAACTAAATTTAGAAATTTATGGGATAATGATGATGGTCAAGCTACACTCACACTCCTGTGCCTTTCCCTTCACTAACCCAGCGATACACACCTATTCCCTGCCACTGGACCACCACACTCTACATGTAAAACACTTCTCCACTGAACTGCCATATACCACCTCTTCACCACCTCATGCAATCACCTTCATCTTCATCTTCTTACACCAATGCACAACTATATGTACAAGCATAACATCCCTTAATAGGAAATAAATGACCACAAAGCTCCTTTGAAAGATAAACTTCACTATAGAACCACCAAACACACTTAAGCTAGCACAACTGAAAATGAAAGAAAAGCATCACAACCACAACTATGAGCGATATGTCTTCCCTATTCCCTTATTTTACTCATTTATATATATTTGGGACAATTTTTCAATGTAATACCCCATCTTTTTGTGAAGTTTTTTTAATAAGAAGTTATGTTATTTATTAAGATTTGATAATGCTTCATTTTGAGTTGAAGCTATAATTGACTTTGATAAAAAAAAAAGATTTGAATAAGTGTTAGGAATGGAATAAAATGAGTTTTCAAGAGGATCGATCGACTAGTTTGCCATTTAAGCTAAAGGGTTTTTCTCAACCAAACCAATTGATTGGTTTGGGAAACTAATTGATTGGTTGGTAGAATAGTCTAGTGGTAGGCCAAATCAATCGATGTAACACCCCAAAATTCACTAATTTTTTTTACGAAAGCAATTAAAATAGAAATACTTAAAACCTGTGAATTCTGGGAATGTTACCGCCACACTTATTACCAGACCGATTCTCTCTGACCGTTCCAGTACCAAGTGCTAAGGCTAAAGAAAATAGCAATCCATCAATTATAAATCAAGACAACTAAACTCCAAAAGCATTAAACGGTTATAAAACAAAATCAGAGTATGCATAAAGAATCATAATTCATTTCCAAAGGATAAATAAGCTTACAACCGATAAAAGGTTACCAAAAGGAAATAGAATCACATAAAGATTGAAAATGGCCACAACTCTCTCGAACTTTGAGCCAAACATGCTCAATACTCAGCCCCGACTGATGTCTCGCCCACCTGCACAAAGTCAGAAGGGCATACTACTCGTGGGAATGAGTAGCACCCATGAAAAGGGTGATCAGTGCGCTACGTACTGAGTAAGGTAACTGAGCACTAAGGCCAACACATAAACCATGCATAAGAATAAAATATCATAATCATGTTAACATAAATGCATATGACCATACAGGTAAAAGTACAAAGGCCCAATTATAGTGCGGATTAATTACTGAATTTATCCTTGATTAGGAATCATTTCACACCATGCTTTTTATCAAATCCATACGAGTACGGGAACCCCACTATTTTGCCGGTGGATCGGTCTCCAGGGCACTCTGGCTCTTGGCCACTATTATAGCCGGTGGATTGGTCACTTAGGATACATACTCTACCACTATTATATGACGGTGTTCCACTGTAAGTAGTTAGTATCTTCCCACTTATTAACATCATGTATAGTTTGGTTCGTTGAGCTCGAGATCCCCCACTATTTTAGCCGATGGATCGGTCACTAGGGTAACATACCCTACCACTATTAAGCCAGATGATCGATCTCCAGCCTACCGCAGTACCTGGCCACTATTATGCCGGTGGATCGGTCTGGGCCCGACTCAACATCTTTCACTTTACGTGATTAATGTCTTAAGTATCTTATTCAAAGGCTTTCACCCTAGACATGTACGAATCATTAACTTTATACTTCACATACACTTAAATCACCAAATGAATATGATAATACAAAAATTGTAAGCAACCACAACAACCCTAATTGTCCACACAACCTTAATTCGGTCTCCTACGGACCCTTATATAACTCCACGTACTATTTTTCACCCCAAGTGCTCAAACACCCAAACAACACTTACATTACCTTCCTTACATCCCAAATTAACTTTCCACACGTAAATTTCATACCCATGCAGACATTAATCTCCCCATGCAAACCTTCAAACCTTTTTCATGCAAACCCTAAAATTCCACGTGAAGCCCTAAATTCAACCATGCAAACCCTAATACCGCCATTCAACCATCAATGCCACTATGTAAACCCTAATACCACCATACTATAATAAATACCACCATATAACCCTAATACCACCATACAAAACATAAATACCACCATGCAAACCCTAATACCACTATACAACCATAAATACCACCATACAAACCTTAATACCATCATACAAACCCTAATACTACCATGTAAACCCTAATACCACCATGCAACCATTAGTACCACCATCCAACCCACGATTCCGTCATATAAAACCCTAAATTCAATCCACACAAAACCAAAGATCCATCCATACCAAACCCTAGATTCAAACCATAGAAAAATCCAAGGATTTGTCCATATAATACAATTGATTTGATTCTCCCCTTTCATAACGACAAATTAGATTCTCCCATACAAGACCATAAGTTAGATTCTTCCACATAAAATCATAAATTAGAATCTCCCAAGCAAAACCATAAATTGGATTCCCCCAAACAAATCATGAATTAGATTCTCCCATATAACATCATAAATTACATTCTCCCAAATAAAACCATATATTATATTCTCCGCATAAAACCATAAATTATATTCTCTCACACGAAACCCTACATTTCCCATTTTATTCTTCCACTCATAAATCATTAAAATACTTAGGTTAACTCACATCTCTTGGTCAACTTCTTTCTCCATCCTCATTTTTCATCCTTTTCCTCACACAACCACATCAACATCCTCACATGCATGTCTTACAGGGTCACAACACATATCATCATACATAAATAATACACATGTCATACAAAAACATACTTCAACTCCATGTCATACCATATACGACATAATTAATAATCATAAACATAGAATACATAGCATATGAAGCACATGATCCATATAAGCACACAATGGCCTTAGTAACACCCTTACCTAAAATGACACCGGTCTTGGAGCACGCTCTTATGCCTCCTTAGGGCTTTGACCGGTCTCACCTATTACAAGGGAAAAGCTAAAATTAGACTCTATCCTATCAAAAATAATATTAAACACTAACTTAATATAAGACTAGGCTTTTGATAAAATAATAATAATAAAAATACCGAAATAATATCAATATTAATATTAACAAGAATAATAAAAATAGTAGCAATAATAATAAAAAGGCATTACTCTTTACCAAAATAATACTAAAAATATTATTTGTAAATTAAATAACCAAATTTAGTAGTAGTAGTAGTAGTAGTAGTAGTAGTAGTAGTAGTAGTAGTAGTAGTAGTAGTAGTAGTAGTAGTAGTAGTAGTAGTAGTAGTAGTAGTAGTAGTAGTAGTAGTAGTAGTAGTAGTAGTAGTAGTAATAATAATAATAATAATAATAATAATAATAATAATAATAATAATAATAATAATAATAATAATAATAATAATAATAATAATAATAGTAAAACCAATAGTAAAGTAGTTATGAAATTAATAATGAAATAATAATAATAATAGTAATTCAAAATAGTAAAAATAAAATAATTATAATTACAATAATAATAACATATTAATATTAATAATAGTAATTATAGAAATAATAATAAAATAATAATAGTATTTATATTCAAATAATTGAAATAAAATAATTTAAGGATTATAAAAATAGGAAAAATGGCTGAGAGGGTCTAAGGTTTAGGCTGGCGGGGATAGGCGGCACAAGAGGTGGTACACGGCGGCAGCAACGGTGGCCGGAAAAAGGAAATAAAAAGGGTAAAAGTTGGATGCTGGGAAAAAGATAGGGAGAATTAAGGTGGGAGTTGGGGTGTTTTGAGTTGCCCATAAGGAGAGAGACAGAATGGAGGTGGTGGTGTAGCCAAAAGTGGCGGCGCACGGCGGCGGTGGTGGTGCCCGAATGGAGGAGAAGAAGAAAGAGAGAGGAGGAGAGGGAGAAAGAGGAAAATAAAGGTAGGGAAAGGTAGAGGAGTGTCTATAGAAGAGAATGGGAGGTGAAAGAAGTGGCAGAAGCGGCGGAATAGGTGGCTAAGGGCAGCACAAAGGGTGGCGGGGGTGGAAGAAAGGGTTATTTGGGAAGGCAGCTTTGTACAGCTGGGTCGACTTATGAAGGAAGAATCAAAGGGTGAGGGAGGTTTGGTTAGCTAGAGGGCGGCGCAAGGAAGAGTTTGGTAGGCAGAATGGGTGGCGGAGATGGCCGGAAGCAGTGAGCAAAGCGTCTAAAGAGGCGGCGGCGACAAGGGTTGATTTTTTGGTAAGAAATCAAAAGATCGATACAGGTTATTACGGGAGGTATTTATAGGGTTAGAAGGGAGTCTAAGGTTCTGTGGGTCGGTGAGAGAGTTGGGCAAGTAGGGTTATGGTCACCGATGGCATCCACAGGCCGGTGGCAGCAATTCTCGGGCAGGGGAATGCGTAGGACAGAGAGAGAATCACGCGATAATAGGGAGATTTGGGTTGGTCCATGTAGTTGTTGAAATAGGGGGAGGAGAAAGGGAGGAAGAGACCGTTCAAATCGGGCGAGATCGCTGGCAAAAAACCAGGGCGTGGCAGTGGTGACATTGCAAGTGCTCGACATCGGGGAAGGGAGGAAGAAGAAAGAAGAAAGAAAGGTGGGAGGCGGACTGACGGTCGGGGAGAAAAGAAAGGAGAGGCAAACCGAGCAGGTCGGGCGCTAGGAGGGGTACATTAAATGAAACGACGAGTTTCGGGCAGAAAACGAAAGAAACGCAGCTCGTTGATGGCGGAAGTAAAGAAACGGTTGTGCTGCGCGGGCTGGGCCGAAGGAAAGGAAGAAGGGAAAAAGGATTGGGCCGCAGGTGAGGGCAGCCCAAACGGGGAAAATGGAGAGAAAAAAGAAAAAGAAAGGAAAAAGGAAGAAACAAAAGGAAAAAGGAAAAAGGGGGGAAAAGAAAAATTAATCGGTTAGGGCAATTAAATTAATCTGAATATTTAAGATATTTAAAAATAATAATATTTAAATAAAATAATATTTAAACCCCTTTTTAGGCTAAATTAAGATTTTTAAAAGGTTTTCCATAATATCTATTTTAATTAACAAAATACCCTAATTTTCTCCAATTAAATTATTTATAAAATTCATATTAATTTGGAAACATTTTACCCTCCTTATTTTAAATAAAATAATTTATTTAATTAATTTCCAAAATGAAATCCTTAATTAGCTAAAATACCCAAATTTTTCCTAATTAAAATACTTCTAAATTTATTTTTAATTTTTCATAATAAATTCCTTTTTATTTTAATAAAAGTAATTTATTTAAATAATTTTTCTAATAAAATATCATTTAAATATAATTTATAAAATTAGAAATTTTCGGGGCATTTCAATCGATGAGTTTGTGGAGCTGAGTACACTTTTAAAACTTAATTTTTCTATGAAACCATCTTATACCAAAATGGAACCTTGATAATCCCATTCTAAGTTGTTCTTTAAAGATTCTTCACTTCTCTAATCATGTATTCAACCTGAGATTTTTCCTCAAACTGATTCAGGGGTAACCTTAACTTTATCTTCTTCCACCGCTCCCCTCTTTATGCTCTAAAAATCATTACTTATATTCCCAAGCTTGTCTTTTCTTAGCTAGGATATTCTTTCCATGCTAATCATTTATTTCCTCTCTTGTATTTGACATTTCTGGGTGAATTTAACCAACATTAACTAAAAATCACCATTTTATTTCTAGAAAGGAGGTTAGTCTAACTTTGATAAAATCACTAGTTTAGCTCAAATTCAAATGGTAGAAATTAGGGTTTTTGATATGTGCCTAACAACACTCATTCTTATACTATTTTTTGTCGCTATAAATATCCTTAATTAACCCTTCCATGCACTTTTCTTTCAACCACCAAAATACTCTAATTCTTTCTAGCCGTATGCTCTTCTCTCTCTAATTTGAGCCTACTTTTGATTAATTTCCACTCTTCTGATCCTTTTTCTATCTCATTCTTTTTTATCTTTAAGCAATAGAGGGTTAGATCAAGGAGAAAGTTGAGTCTCTATTTCATCACAAATTTTCTTTATTGTTCTCTTAGGCTTGGTAAGTTGTATTTCTCCTAATTCTAATTCTGATTTATGAAATTATTCATTGAATTTCCAAGGCTTTAAGTTTTTTTTCTTTAAGGTTTGGAAATTGAAAATATTAGAGGTTGAGTTTTCCTATTTATGGAAGATATTTGTTTCCACTAAGTCATTCTTAATTATAAAATATAACTTGGTTATGCATATGTTGTGGTGAATTCTTTAGAGGCCTAATTTTATAAGATGGCATGAGAACTTGGTTTCACGTTGATTTTTGCTTGTTAACTTATGAATTTAGAGAAAAAATGCATGATTTTTGGAAAATTAGTCCAATTTAATTAATTATGAAGCATCTCTGAGTGTGTTAGCTAAAATAGTGTTATCATGATGCTGACATATGTTTTTGTTTGAATGTGGTAGGAATTTAGAGGATGAGTTGCATGAAAAATTTTTGTTATTGCTTGTTAAGGGAAAATCAATCGAATGGTTAGGTCAAACCGATTGAGTGGTCCATAAAACAATCAATTGGTCTACCCAAGCCATCAAAAAATAGGTACGTGGTGACCTTGCTCCCTACTTAAACATATTGATTGAATTGGTAGAGCTAATTAACTGATCCTAGAACAATTGATTGGTATGGCAAAATTTATTGACTGGTCCTATAACAATTGATAGGTTTGGCTAAATTAGTCAACCAATTTAAGGGAATCCTACGTTTGGCCAAGCTAAAACATCAAATTGGTTAACCCAAACTGATCAACTAGTTAGAATAAATTGATTGATTGATTCAACTTGATTGTGTAATTTTGACCTTTTGACTTGGATATGCCTTGAGAACATGCCTAATGATGCCATATGCTTGGTTAACAAGTGAAATATCTCTATTGAGATAAATGGAAAAACTTAGATGGATTAAATAGATCATGATTTACATCCTCAATGGGTGTTGTGAAGGCCTTAATAGGTAAGCCTGAATAATTATTAGATGGCTTTAAAGGGGTAATGTAATATGAAATTCTACCTAAAATGGATTAATCTAAGGGATTTAGTTAATAATGAGTAAGCCTTAATGGAAATCCTATACATGGTTAGGGAATATTAATGGGTAAGATGGAATAAGTATGTGAATATCTTGCTTGCTTATAGTATAGGCTTATATGATCTCACAACCTCAAGCATAATGTACTAACCACTTAAAGTCAAAGATATCAAGTTGTGTATAGGTTTGGGTTACCCAATTCTCAATTAGCTATTAGATGTTAGTTTACCTTCAAGCATTTATTAGTGCATTCAGACTTTACCTTCAAGCCTTGCCTTTGGATGGAATCCTAGTAGATCCTGGTGCCTTACTTACTCTAGATACTAATGATTTATTAGGGGTATCAATACTAAAAGGACTAGTTACCTAGGTGGTTTTAGCTTCTACCTGAACTTATATCCATTAGTGGTTACTTAGCTTTAGCTTGGACTTTATGTCTTTTGGTTTGGATAAACTTCTATGGTATGTGGGACCATGGGATGGTGTATTATCCATCACTTTATAATAAATTAAAAAATTATTTGTTTAATAATTTGAATGGGTAATCTGATAAGAAGTTAGAATAGGAATATGAATAAAGAGAAAGATAAAAGTAAAATGAAAAGAATGGTAAAGGAGATAATGGCCTATATATGTATAAATGATTTAATAAATTAGGTATGTAAAAATGACCTATGGTGAAATTATGTATCTAGATGAATGAAGCCTTACTATTAGCTTGACATTCCACTTATAGGTATCTATGATGTGATGCTTTGGTGTTAAGCATGATGATTCATGTATGGTATAAGCTTCCTATATCTGATGTGACCATGATAGAGCATATATTTTGTTTATATGAAATATGCATGAAATATGTTAGGATGAACTTTGTATTATGTTGGAATCTTGCATGTCAATGACTCCATTGAGGAGGTAACTTGGCTTACTCAGTGCAAAGCATGATGGTGTGCTTATTTGTATGGTCACCTGCTCATTCCCACTAGTAGAGGGCCATCTACAGGTTTTTAATAATGAATAGTAGTTGGTCAACCTCATGTGGGGCATGGGTTCTAAGAGTGTGGACATCCAGAGACTTTGAGTTGTCTGTGATGGAATAGAGTTAGGAATACATTCTAATTTTGTTTCTATAATTTGATAATCATGTGCCCTGATATAAAGGCCTCATGTATTTTACCATGGTGGACCATCAAGGCCCTATATTTATATAATATGATTTCTCTTAGTATTTATATAATATGTTTTAGTGCACTCCACATTGATTTTGGTTGGTTTGGTTCTCAATCTTGTATCTAACACAGAAGAAGTGGCTAATGCCTATCCTAAGTTAGGTGCAGTGATAATACCCCATTTTTCCTAATTGTTTATTAGTTTTCTACTTTTTAGAGTTTTGAAAATGAAATTTTTTAGTAGTGAAAAATGGGGGAATTACTAGTTGGTATCAAATCTACTTTAAAAATATTCTATAATTTGCAATTCTTTATGCTAATACCATAGGTTGGAGTAAGATCTTTTTGAAAAAATATTTGATCGTAAATTGTTTTAATCGATACCACATGTTGTTTTTAAATAATTTTCCAATTCTTTATGTATTTCGCTAGAAGTAAATATTTTTCAATCCTTAAATGTACAAAAGGGAGAGTTGGTTTGGGGAATGTGTTGTAGATAACTTTTATGTTGATTTATTGTGCTAATCTTAGTACTAGGTAATGGATTATTTTTTACTAATCGTAATCTTTAGGAATCAATGGCCACTGATCGCCATTATGGGTGTATCCAGGCATTCATGAAGACCGTTAGAGCCTATATGGAGGCTAAATCCAAGCACCACAACCACCGTCGGTGCCCATATCTACACCATTTCTAGAATATTGGCTTAGGAGGGTTGGACATCATTACCCATTGATCTTCTAGGGTTAGGAAAACCCTAACATTATGGAGAGATAGGTCAGTTGCCTTGTGGACAAAAGGGTTGATGTTGTAGTACACTATGTGAGAATGAGAGTAGACACATGGTAAAGGAGCATCTGGCATAGAGGCAAAGTGTTTATAGGTTAAGGACTATTCCTTTATATGCTTCGTGCATATTTCCATCCCACTCACCTTCATATGAAGAAGTACAATGAATTTATGACCCTTCGACAATGAAACATGTTGGTAGAGGAGTACTACACGAGATTTATAGACTCGGTCTAAGTTGCCCCTAAGGTAGAGACCAATGAGGAGATATAAGTCCACTATTTTAAGATTGACCTAGGGATTAGAAACCAAGATTTTTCAATGAGAATTACTCCACTAGACATGGTAGGAATGTACTATCAAGCTCTGGAGGCTTCTTGAATTATCCAAGCCTAAAGTGTCCAGTTTAGGGGCAAAAGGAATTTTGAGGGTTTTCAACGTCTAGATGACAGGAAAAAGGCCTAATCTAAGGGGAGCATATATCCTAGGTATGTTATAAGGATGGGGTCATACCTCAAGTTGGAAGTGAGTCTAGGGGATGTTCCAAGGAGAGGCATTATCACTATAAGTATTTTAGAGTAGATCACATATGAGTAGATTATGGAGGCAACAAGGTGACTTATTGTGGATGTCGTAGGGTGGGATATAGTGCCTATGAGTTTCATGTTAGAGGTGGTAGTATTCATAGATTTTAGACTTGATCTTAGAGCATGGAATCCATTTAACTGATGCAACTATAGATTTTGATGGTTCCTCCATCACTAGCTAGTATTGCTAGTAGAGCTAGCCATCCTAGAGGTCAGAATTATGCACCTTCCAACGAGGTCAAAGATCAATCAGTGTAGTGGTAGTTCCTTTAGGAGGATTCTTAAAAGTGATCATCTAGTCAAAGGTAGAGTAATAGGCTAGTGTGGTGATTAGTATGATTATTGTCTCTACTTTTCCAGCTTGGATATTATTTAACTCTAACACATCACATTCTTTTGTATTATCCACATCCATTATTAGAGCTACCTTGTCTCATTCTAGTAGCAACTCCACTTCTATTATATTCCCTTAGGTAGATATAATTGTATGCTCTAGGTTCTATACAAGGGTGACCTTAATAGTTAGGGGAATACAATATCCCTTAGACCTCATAGAGATTTAGCATGTCTTTGATGTAATTGTCAGAATTGATATGTTGGGGAGGTACTGAGTAATAATAGACTACATATAGGAACATGTGGTTCTATAAGGACCAAAGGTCGTTAGAGTTTCATATCAAAAGTGTAAACCTAGATCCTCTGTAAAGTTCATGACAACAATTATGTTGATTAGTCTTGTTTGCAAGGAATATCTACTCTTCTTGAGCAATGTTTGAGATACCAAGGCAGTTGAGATGTCGTTTGAGCAAATTATAGCAATCTGTGAGTACTCTGATTTATTCCCTAAGGAGATCCCAAGAACGCTACCTATTTAGGATGTTGAGATTACCATAGATGTATTACTTCAAACAGAATAGATATCTAAAGCTCCTTATTGTATGATGCCTATTGAGATGAAAGAGTTCAATGCTTAATTATATGATTTATTAGGAAAGGGCTACATCAGACTAAGTATATCGCCTTTTGGGGTGTTGGTCTTATTTGTGAAGAAAAAGGATGAGAACATACAATTATGCATTGATTATCAAGGGTTGAATTAGGTTATGGTAAAGAATCATTACCCATTACCAAGGATCAATGGCCTATTCAACCAACTCAAGGGAGATAAGGTGTTCTCCAAAGTTAATCTTCAGTTATGCCACCACTAGTTGAGGATAGTAGAGAAGAGTAGTCCTAAGACTACAATTTAGAAAAAGATATGGCCATTACTAATCCACATTGATGCCTTTCATACTTATAATTACACTACTAGCATTCATGTCCCTCATAAATCAGATTTTTTTTTTACCATTCTTGGATCAATTCATCATGGTATTCATCTACAACATCCTTATCTAATCTAGCGATCAAGAAAAGCACAAATAACATCTAAGGCAGTCTTTGGCATTGTTAAGGTCACACCATTTGCATGCCAAATTTTCAAAGTGCAAGATTTGGCTAAATCAATTGTCATTTCTTAGACACGTAGTCTCTAAGGATGAGGTAGAAGTGGATCCTTTTGAGGTTCAGATAGTTTGTTAATGTCCATCACCAACTTCTATCAAGGAGGTGTACAACTTTTAGGAACTGACCAATTACTACCATAGGTTTGTGATGGATTTTTCCAAGATAGCTCATCCATTAAATAACTTACTGAAGAAGGCTATATGATTCTAGTGAGGTAAGAAGTGTAGTGAAGCTTTCAAGGAGTTGATGAAGCATTTTACTATAGCACTAGTGCTCATGTTACCAAGTGGATCTGGTGGCTTCAAAGTATATAATGATGCTTCCAAGCATGGACTATGTTTAATGGTGATGTAATATAGGAAAGTGTTGGCGGATGCTTCTCGACAACAGAAGCAACATGAATAGAACTACCTAACACATGACTTAAACCTTGTTGTAGTAGTATTCGCTCTTAAAATTTAGACACGTTATTTTTATGGGGTTCAATGCAACTCTTACACCAACCATAAGAGCCTCAAGTACATCTTCATACAGTGGGAGTTGAATTGGAGACAACTTCAATGGAGTTGGTTAAGGGTTACAACCTAGAATTAACCTACCATAAGGGTAAGGTTAATGTTGTGGTAGGTGCACTTACCCAGAATATGTCATAGTTCTTGAGCATAATTATATTGTCAAATCATCTATACTGAGAGTTCTAGAAGATGGAGATCGAGCTGATTGCTGCTAGTAGTTTAGAGGTAAGAATGAGTGTACTCACCTTCACACCTTCTATCTTTGGAAAAATCCAAGCTAACCAATTTGGTGATGTTAAGTTCAAAAGGATCAAGAACAGTAGAAAAAAAGGTAGAGCCCAAGGGTTTTGACTCCATGATAATGGTAGTTTCAGGTACCATGGTAGGTGATGTATGCCTTAGGGATATGCCAAGCTTAAGAGGAAAATCCTAGATGAAGGACATTGTACTCCTCATTTTGTTGACCCTAGAAGGGAAAGCCGTATAAGGATTTGAAGAAGATATATTGGTGGCCTCATATTAAGTAGGAGGTGGAAAAATTTTTTGTTAGATATTTAAAATACATAAAGGTCAAGATTGAGCACAATAGGCTAGTAAGTTTGGTAACACCACTAGAAGTTCCATAAGGAAAATGGGGAAACATATCAATGGCCATTGTGGTGGGTCTTCCGACTCCTCGTTATGATTTTAATTTCATTTGGGTTTTTTGTATATCGCCTAACTAAGTTGACAATATTCATACTTATGAAGATAACATGGAGTATGGAGCAACTAGCCAACACTTATAGCAAGCACATTGTGATATTGCATGGGGTCCCAAGAGACATTGTAATAGAATGACACTCTAGATTCTTTCCATAATTTTAGTAGAAGTTACAAGATGCTTTTGGGACTCAACTGAATATGAGTCTAGAATTCATTAAGCCACATATGGTTAGATGGAGAGGACTATTTAGACCTTATAAGACATGCTTTGAGCATGTGTGTTGAATTTTGGGGGCATTTGAGAGGGTTTCTTGAACCGGATCAAGTTCTTTTACAAAAAATGTTATCAAACTAGTATCAAAATGATGCCTTTTGAATCCTTCTATGAGAGAAAGTGTTATAATCCCTTATGCTAGAATGATATTAGTGAGATAATTGTATTGGGATCAAATATGATCAAGGAGAAAACGAGACAAATCCAGCTAATTTAGGATCATATAAGAGCAGCCTAGGACTAACAGAAGAGCTATTTAGACTTGAGAAGACCAAACAAGGGTTATGAGGCGAATGATAGAGTCCTTTTGAGGGTGCCTCCCACTATGGGAGTCATGAAGTTCAGAAAAAAGGGTAAGCTTAGTCCAAGTTACATTGGACCTTACGAGATTGTATATCATTTTGGTGAGGTACTCATTTATCATTTAGCCCTACTACTCGAATTGTCGTATGTGCACAATATCTTCCACATATCCCAGTTGAAGAAGTATATAGCAGATCCTTCACATGTGATACATCTAGATTCATTGAAGTTTGATGAGTCTCTAACTTACGAAGAATAAATAGTAAGTATCCTATACACGAAGACCCAAGTGATGCACACTAAGAGTATTCCACTTATAAAGGTCATTTGGTTATGACATGGTGTAAAGGAGGCCACTTAGGAGGCCAATGAGGAGATTTGAGTTAAATACCCATATTTGCTATCCTAATATGATGCATGTGATGTAGTATTACTCTAAGAGGGTAGTAACCTTTTGCTTTGTTTAATGTACTATGTGAATTATTTTGTGTTTATATAATATGCCTAGACCTTGGTTACTAAGCTTCAAGGACACAACCTCTTTAAGGGAGGTAGTGTTGTAATGTATCATATTTTTGTAAAGTTTTTTTAAAAGAGAAGTTATTTTATTTATTTATATTTGATCATGTTTGACTTTGATTTGGAAATATAATTGAGTTTGAAGAAAAGTTAGATTCAAATAAGTTTTAGAAGTGGACTAAAATAAGTTTTCAAGTGGATCGATCGACTTATTCCATATATTGATTGACTGGTTTGTTGTTTTAGCTAAAGGGTTTTTTCCCAATTGAATTGATCAACTTATTTAGGAAACTAATCAACTTGTTAGTAGAATAATCGAATGGTAAGCCAAACCGGTTGATTAGTTTATCAAGCTAAGTATAATTTTGAAACTTGATTTTTCTAGGAAATCTTATTATACCAAAATGGAACCTTAATAATCCCATTTTAAGTTATTCTTTAAAGATTTTTAACCTTTCTAATCATGTATTCAGCGTAAGCTTCTTCCTCGAACTAATTAGAGGACTCAATTGGGATAATTGAGGGAGAGGGTAACCTCAGATTTGTCTTCTTCCACCTCTCACCTCTTCATGCTTTGGAAATTGTGGTTGCAATTCCCAAACCTATCTTTGATTAGCTGGGAGATTCCTTCCATGCTAATCATTCATTTCCTCTCTTATGTTTGACATTTCTAGGTAAATTTGACCTAAATTTTCCAAAAATCACCATTTCAACTCTAGAATGAAGATCAATCTATCTTTAACAAAATATATCCATTTAGATCAAATTTAAATAGTAGAAAATAAGGTTTTTCTATCTATATCTAACCACACTCATTCTTGTACTAATTTGCTGGATATAAATAGCCCTAATCACCCATTCCATAAACTTTTCTTTCAATCACCAAAATATTGTAACTCTCTCGAACCTTGTGTTATTTTCTCTCTAATTAGATTTTAGTTTTATTTCCTTTCCATTCTTCTTATCCTTTCCCTAACTTCTTCTTGTTTATCGTTAAGTAAGGGAGGGTTATATTAAGAAGGAAATTGAGTCTCTCTTTCATCGCAAATTTTGTATGTTTTTTCTCTTAGGTTTGGTAAGTATGCACAAAATAAAATCGAAACATGTAAAGCAAAACCATATAGTTGTCAACGCCATCCTGATGGAATAACTCCATATTCTCCCTAAAAACCCTAATTTCACATTATAAGTATAACTTCTTCTATATTGAACATTTATCCACAAAATTTGGTACATATTTCTAAAATATTATTATTATCAAAATAACCAAAAATCAATGTCTTACACACGCGATAACAACCCATCTCAAGAGTTACCATTCATAACCCCTATAAAATAATAATTTCATAATTTAGGTATAACTTTTCCCACAAGAATTATATAATCACTAAATTTAATATAAATTCCTAAAATATAAATATTAACAACATGTCTAAAAATTATGGCATAACTTCAACATCTTACACATGTGATATTAACCTCACTTCTATGGTTACTATTCCTAATTTAAGTTATTTTCTCATTTTATTTGGACTTATGTCATTAATAATTATTTTTAAAAAATCCACATGATATTCTTAGCATAATTCAAACCTCTTAACATATTAAAATATGAAATTTACCATATTTAACACATATTAACCAAAAAAACCTTAAGGATAGCCAAACACTCATATTATACAAAAATCATATATTTTTGGTATTGCTATTTTCAAATCCTTGATTTATTACATCACCATACATCTCAAATATTGTCATTTTCTACTTACCATAATTTACCAAACCCACACTATAATACTATATATCATGCTGATTTACGTATAGCTTATAACATAAGAATTATCATATATACACATATTTCATTATTCTTACTCTCTTTCCATCATATACTCCACATCACCATATGAAAACTTAAATAACATAATATTAACAAAATGATAATATACCCAATAATTCATAACATTTAACATGAAAATAACTATAACGTGTATCCTTACTTAAAAATACAATAGCTTCTAAGCACATATATCATATCCCGTCTCCTCCAAACCCCCCAATAAAATCACCTAAGAAAAAAATGATAAAATAATATTAGAACCTAAGATATAACATAGGAAATTATAAGGTAACAAGTAGTGAAATAATGAAGTAAAAGGTGAATTGTAAGGCTCCAAGGTGTCCCAACAAAACCTTGTGCAACAAAGGGAGGGGGAATAGTTGAAGATACAAAATCTTGGGGTAGCAATGGCACTAGTTGTCATTGATAGGGATGTGCAACAACAAGGAGGATTGATGCAACAGCATCCACATTTAAAGATCATAATCTAGCCATTAATTTTTCCAAGTTTGAAAACCACAAAACTCTTCTTACTTGGATAAAGCAATCATTTATCAAACCTTAGCCACGTAAACCATGCAAGCCATGGAAAAATCCCTTTTATCCTTTTCCTCCAAAAACTCAAAATATCCAACTATGGGCCATAATTATATCAGGCATTTTCCCTCCATTTTAAACACTATTGTCATTGGTATTTCCGGCCTCAAGCAGTCCTAAAAATTTAGCGATGGCAATCCCCCTTAAAATATACACATTTCAACCACAAGTCACTTTCATTTGAATGATAAGCCATTTTTAGCACTTAGGAATAATAATGCAGATTCAGAGTAGAGTTAGGAATACTATAAGACAATCCTTAATTCCTTTTTTTTTCTTACTTACAAGGTTGAAAGGGGTCTTTGTCTCTTTATTTTTGTGTACTATGGTTGTTGTAACTTGTATCATGTGAATTTTTGTGAGAGGAGGTTCAAAAATATTCTTGAACATCTACCCCATAATCGTAACACATGGGCTAAAATCATTAGACTCAAAATGCGATTATTAGTTAGTTAAGTTGTATTGTTTAATCCTAAAATTCTTATATAAGTGTTAAGTTAGCATGAAATGAAATACCAAATTAACTTTGGCTACCATACGTTCCTCTCAAAACTGAGAGCTATTCTTCAACCTTAAGTGAAAGAGTTTGAAGTTTCTTTATAAAATATTACAAGATTTATTCTAATTTAATACCTTAGGTGGTTATGGAAATTATTAATTTGATGGGTTACCAAGAATCAAATTTTATCACTTCTATTCTCCCCTATTTCTTTCTCTTGTTTTTGATTGTTTATTATTTCAAGAACACCAAAACTCGGTAAGATCTAAGCTGCATCTCATATGCATCAACGCGGCATCAGAGCTAAAGTTGTCTCAATTTAGGTCTTATATTTATCTTCTCCTAAACCTTTTCTAAACCAAAAACACACACAAAATATTCTAACCTACCTCCACTCGAATCGTTTTTTTTTTCCTCAACGGATTATTGCTTTCTTTTTCAAATTTAATCTTTAATGGAAGACCAACCAATAACAAGAAGGTTAAACCTTGAGGAAACAAATATTTTGAGAAGATATAGATTTATTTAGTCCCTTAAAAATGATATGAGAAGAGTACTTGATATCTTGGAGACATAAATTCCTAATATGAAAAAAAAAACTAGAAGAACTTCTCCACTTCAAGAACCAAATGAGGATTTTAGAGTTGAAGATAGTTAAAGTAGTGAAGAATCATCCTCAATTGAGCCGTCTATAGAAATAAGGAGAAGGAATAAAAAAACAAGAGCACTTTTATGATGTGAGGCATGAGATTCTAGAGTTTGAGGGCAACCACAATCATAAAGACTTTCTAGAATGGGAGCTGAGGTGTAGTGGGTTGTTTGAAGCTAAGGGATATATTGAAACCAAATCCTTTAAGGTGGTGTTTCTTAATCTCAAAGGTAATGCTTCTTTATTCTGGGAAACTATAGTTCACAGGAGGAGAAAGAAGGAAAAAATCAAAGTTAAGTCTTGGATGAAAATGAAGAAGTTGATGAAGGAGATATTCTTTCCTCCTTCTTTTACTCAAGACTTATACAAAAAAATATCCTCTTTGAAACAATAGTCATTGAGTGTAGCAAAGTACATTAGATAGTTTGAGAAACTCTCCATGAGGCTTGGTTTGGATGAGCTAGAAGAGTATATTACGTCTCATTTTCTTAGAAGTTTTAGGCCAGATATAGCTAGGAAAATGGAGATGCATTATAACATCGTACTTCTCAAAAACCTAATTTATATAGGTGTTGATTTATGAGTTTTAATATTTATTTTTATTTTAATTGGGTCATTGAATTTAAATTGTGTTTCTTTTAAATATTTGTTAAGGTTTTAATTCATCCTATGGTTTTTTTATGGTTTTGAATTTATGTGCAAATTTATTTGTCATTGAGAACTATTATAAATAAATTCATTCACAAATATAATTTTATTAAATTTATTTAATTAAATTTCCATTTAAAATATATTTGATGTAGGAGAATCTATGGAGTCTCATTTTTCATCTAAGGATTCTCATGTAAATGAGGATTTTACATTCTTAATAATGGAGCCTATTACAATATGTGTCTTTGATGATATAACTTTAACTAACAATAATAAGTATATTCTAAGTGATTATTGTAGGTACGTAAAGTATTTGTAAGGAGAAGATTCAAGAAGTAAACACACTTACAATTGATTCTTATGTTATGATAAGTTCATATTTTGACACATTTTATACCCTTATAACCTTATTTTTTTAGTATTTTATTTAAGTAATATAGGTGAATAATTATAATTTTATACTTAAGAGATAATAATTGTATAAATTTTTTATTTAAGCTATAATAATAATAATTAATAAAATTTAGAGTATAATATTATTTATTAATTTATTTTATAGGTAAACTTTAAATAAAAGAAAAAAAGAAGAAGAAAAGTTGGGTTGTCGAACCAACGACCCAAGGACTGAAGGCCCAAAAAAAAATGGGCCATATAAAAGATCAAGAGAAGGAATGGAGAAGCACAAAAATAAACAGAGGAGGGTGCAACAACACCATCAGAAGCCACGAGAGGTGGAGTCAACAAAAAAGAAGAAAAAAAAAAGAAAGCAATAAAAAGCAATGTAGGCCAGCAATGTAGGAGGAGAAAATTCACACAAAAGAGAAGTGACATAGAGAGGAGAGAATCAAGGTTGGTCATTAAAGGCTACAGAAAAAGAAAGTAGGGAGAGGCATAGAAAACAAAGGTAGCAGCCAACAATTGCAAGATTAAGGAGAAAAAAGGATGAAACAAAAGCAAAGGAAAAAAAATAGACGAAATTAAAGAGAAGAGTAGGGAAGAGGTAAAGGCCAGTGTCAAGAACGGTTGCAGTTCAACACATCAGCAACCAAAGAAAAGAAAATTATATGCACAAAAATAAATGACGAACCGAGAGAAGAAATAAGAGAAAATTTATACCTATAGAATTTATTTTAGATGAAATTAATTTTTCATTTGAATAAATTTTTTTCTCTTTCATCCAAAAATAAATTTTAGTTATTTCTTTCTCTATTTTTAATTTATATTTTAGATATATGTTTCTATGTAATTAATTTAATAATTATAGTTGACTGATTATTTATTACTAGGGAATATACTAAAGCCATAAATTAGGGTTTGAGATATGATTTTATTTCTCTTTGTTTCGTGAGATTGTTCTTTGAATCTATTTTAATTGCTATCATTTATATATATATGATTATGTCAAGTATAATTTATTTGGTGCATGCCTTATTTTAGTTTCATTATAGTGATAGTATGTTGGATTATTTACCTGTTAGGTAGCCATATAAATATACTAGAAATTATATGTATAAATTACAACTAGGTTAGATAATAATTCACCAAATAATTTTATGATTCTAACCAAAGTAATAAAATGTTTAGATACATGGGGTTTAAGGAAGGGAAATATAGCTAAACATGCTTAGTGTACTACTTTAGGTTCTTATATTGGCATCCTTCCTATTATACTTAATACATTAAATCTAGTTAAATATAGGAGCCGCTTATTACTACTATAATACCAATATTTAATAGGGTTAATATTGGTGCTTTATCATATTAATTAATTTAGGGAAGTAATATAAGGTGTATGGACATGCTTTTGGTGTACACCATGGTCAATCTCTTTCTCATAATTAAATATTGACTTAGAAATTATAATTATACTTTGATCTAATCTAGTGGTGGATTTTGATATCCCTAGTATTTTTTATCATATCTGCAGTTATCCATTATTTTTTATTTTATTTTATTTTATTCTCTTTTATTTTATTTTATTATTTTCTATTTTTATAACCCTCATTAGTGTTTTTCTTGTTTATTTATTTTATGTTATTTAGGATTTTTTTTATTGATTTTAAAGTAAGTTATATAGAGGTGAGCCATCTCAATCCTCGATATAGAATGATACTCTTATTTACCAATACTATAATTGTCAACAAGAGGGTTTAAATTGCATGTCGGCTAAGGCCACACCATGTTACAGGTTATTACAAGTCAAAGGAGAAATTATGCATGGTAGTCAAACTACAAAATCAAAGAAGACCTAGCTATCATTCTACTATAAATTAGGGATTTGTGTAAATTTTTTCCATATAATAATTAGCTACATTTGTTTATTATAATTTTTAGTTTGATTCATGTATTATATAAGTTAGTAATGTGTTACAATTAGAGGTTTGTGTGCCAGCTAGCCATGTGTGCATTAACTTAGCCATCTTAATGTTCTACTTAGCAAAGTATAGCTACCTATACATAGACATGTGTCAACAATATTGTAACATGAAGAGTCAAAATATTTGAATGAAATCACAATTTTAATACTTGGTTATCTTCTCTCTTTTGAGTGAATTTCTTCTTATGACTACTTGGAGTAATCTTAGCTAAAGCCTTTAAATGTGTTCTTAGAGAAACATTTAAAGATACATTCTTGTTTAATCTTGTTTGAAGATTCATATTTTTCTTAAATTATTGGTTTAATCTTGCTTGAAGATTATCATCCCTCTTCTTAATCTCCAAATTATCGAGCTGCCCTTCCATCTAGCCTTCAAATTATCTATTTCCTTTTGAAGGTTCACATCACTTGTGGTATAAAAGGTAGGTTGGCTACCTCATCCATTCAAATAGCTAACCCCATCTTCATCTTCCCTTTATGAAAACCCTACATGCAAAAGCATGCAACATAGCTAACTAACACTCTAGTGCATCTTCAAAGTCCTTTTTGGATGTTCAACCTTCAAAATTAAATTTCTTCCAACTACCATGTCCTCTTCTTCAATTTACACAAATATCCTTTAGATATTCAAGATAGATTCATCTTCCTTATGCCCCTATTGAATTTTAAGAATCAGCTTAATTCATTCTTTATTCTTTCTCCCAAAATACATTCAAACTTTTGAAGTTATCTTTAATAGTCATTTATGTAATCTTAAGTTTCTTAATTCATGTAAGAATAGTATTTAATTCCTCCAGAAATACTCAAACATTATTTGAATGTTCTTTTTCATCTTACATTCTTCAATTTTTTTCACTTATTAGTAGAAAACTCGAACCATTCTTAAGGTTCAATTTGACATCTTCAAGTTCATTCCTTGATTCTTATTCATGCACATTCAATTTTCTTCTCCATCAAGAATGCTTCTTTGTAAATCAAGAATTTGTGGTAATCCTCCCAACCAATTCCCTTCCATTCCTACTCCATCTTTTTGACCAAGAAGTCTCCAAGATTCTTGAAGCTCCATCAAGAAGCCATTAGGGACCACCATTAAGCCACAAATTCACCTCCACCTGAGTTGATTTGAGCAATGTATAGCAGCAATAAATGAAGAAGTGTCTATGAAGAATATGTTCAACACTATTTAACAGCTTGTAACAAGTGTGCATACCACTAACATAGAGCTACAAGAACTCCCTTCTATTCAAAGCCAACTTCAAAGACTAGAGACAAGGGTAGCCGACCAAGAGACCCTTCAACACATGTATAACACCATAAAAGCCACCCATGATCAAGTTGAGGGTATGGTGAGAATAATTGTCAAAGAATGAGGAGGCCACATAAAAAATTGAATGGAATATGAAAAAAGGATGAATGAAAATGGATACAATGATTTAAGCCATAATCGATGAGCCCATGAAAATTATCAACAAGGTTATAACCATATTGAAGACAAAGGTATTAAGCTTGACCTCCCTGATTTTTATGGAATCGTTACATGAAATAGATGTTATACTTAAAATCAAAGAGTATGATGATGAGCATAGATTTAAGTTAGCAACTCTCAAATTTAAAAATTTTGGTAAGGTTTGGTATGTAAATCTCAAAAGTACTCATGAAAGGTAAGAAAAGAGTAAAATCAAGTAATGGGATAAATAATAAAAAAGAACTATGGAAGAAATTTGTATCTAAAGAGTATAAATAAGAAATTTATATTAAATTGTCTACTCTTAGGTAAGAATTACCTAGTATAGAGGAATACACTAGGAAATTTGAAAGATTAGCACTCTTGTGTGACATACAAGAAAGAAAAGAACAAAAATGTGCTAGATACTTAAGTATCCTTAATAACTTGATTATAGAAAATTTTAAAATAGTTTCCTATGATTCTCTTTATTATTTGACTAATTTAGCTTTAAAATGTGAGAGACAAACTAATTTTGCCAAGGCCTATGCTAAAAAAATGCTTCAACTTCTACTTCAACCAAAAACTATTCAAATGTATCTTCAACCAATGATAAAAAAAAGTAACCCTAACTAAGATGGAAAAGGTAAAAACAAGTTAAATGAAATGTAAAATAAACATGTTTTAAATGTAAACGATATGGTCATTTTGGTATGGAATGTCCTAATTAAAGATTTTTAACCTTATATGAAATATTAACTATAGATCGTGCTGACCTAGAGACTGAATCTAATGATGATACATTGAGTATGTATGAAGAGTACATGATTTGTACTTCAAAGGGTATTACAAATCCAACCTAATAATCTATCTACACAAAGGGATCATTTTTTTCAAATTAAGTGTAGAATTACTGATAAGTTTTGTAGAATCATTGTAGAAAGTAGTTCATGTACTATTGTTTCTAGTGAAATGATGGTTAAACAATTAGTTTTAGTGACTACTAATCATTCTATACCATATTCATTATAATGGCTTAATAAAGAAATAGGTATTAAAGTAGATAAGCAAACCCTAATTATTTTTCTTATTAGTGACTATCATGATGAAGTATTATGTGATGTATTTCCTATGGATGCTTGTGGTATTTTACTAGGAAGACCATAGCAATATGATAGAAATGAAATTCATGATTATGTGACAAATGAATACATTATGCAGAAAGGTAAAAAGAAATATAAATTGAAACCATATTAATGTGATCATATGAAACTTGTTGAGATTAAGAATAGTTTATTCTTACATGAAAAATATGTGATTAATTGCACAATGGTTGAAGGTGTTTGTTATACTTTAGTAGTAAAAGAATCTCAATGTTTGGAGAAAAATTTTTAACAATTCAAATCTTACAAGGTCACTTGATAAATATAATGATATATTTCCTGATGACTTACCTCCTAAGACTACTGCCTATTAGAGGTATAAAGTATGCTATACATTTAATCCCCATAATGCCTTTATCTAAAAAACCTACTTATAGATATAATCCAGAAGAAGCTAAGGAATTACAAAGATAAATACAAGAATTGGTAGATAAATATTATCAGAAAGAAAATTCTCCTATGTTATCTATTTCTAATTTTTTACCTATTTTTTTAGGTAACTTGTGATGCTTGTGGGTTAGATAAAGGAGAAGTTCTTTTACAAGAGAAAAAGATATATTGCATACTTTAGTGAAAATTCAAATGGAGCAAAATTAAAGTATTCTACATATAATAAGGAATTCTTTACCATCATACGTAGTTTAGAGGCATGGAATCATTATTTGTGGACTAAACCCTTTTTATTACATTCTGATCATGAGATTTTGAAATATTTACATGATCAAAATAAAATTAGTCCTAAATATGCAAAGTGGATAAACTTCTTAAAAACCTTTATGTTCTCTATCAAAAAAATAAATGGAAAAGAAAATGAAGTATCAATGCTCTTTCTCAAAGGTTTACATTATTTGTTATATTACATGCTAAATTTCTAGATTTTAAAATGTTAAAAGAATTATATCCTAAAGACAAAGACTTTGACGAATATGAAGTATGTAAGGCAAAATGATATCATGGAAATTATTCATTACAATAAGAATTTTTATTTAAATTTAATAGACTTTGTGTATGAAGAGCGAGTATAATAGAATTACTTATCAAGGAAGTACATGAATGATTTATAGTAGGACATTTTGGTACTCAAAAGACATTAGAACTATTATAATAGAATTTCTATGGGCCAAGGATGATTAAATGAGTACAACATATAGTAAATCGATGTATTACTTGTAAAAAGAGTAAAATTTTATTTCTCAAAGGTTTATATACACTATTACCTATGTCCAGTTAACCATAAGAATGAGTCGGTATGGACTTTATCTTAAGGTTGCCTAAAACACAATGAGGTAAAGATTCTATTATAGTTGTGGTAGATATATTTTCAAAAATGGCTCATTTTGTTCCATGTAAAAAAAATGATGATGCTACACATGTTGATGATTTATATTTCAAAGAAATTGTGAAGCTGCATGGCATCCCTAAAAGTATTATATTGGATAGAGATGTCAAGTTTTTTTTATTACTTTTGGAAGACATTATGGCACATGTTAGAAACTAATTTGTCATTTAGTACTTCACATCATCCACAAATTAAAGGATAAACTGAAGTTACAAACCATACTCTTGGCACATTATTAAGAGGATTGGTAAGTAAAAGTGCTAAAGATTAGGATATTAAGTTATCTCATGCAGAGTTTGCTTATAATTGAAGTCCTTCAATTACTACATGCTCAAGTATATTCAAGATTGTGTATAGGGTGAATTCGTACATGCTAATTGACATGGTACCCTTAATAAAAGGTGAGTTTTAAAATTATGAGGCCAATGAATGAGTTGAATTCTTTTAAAATTATCATTGAAAAATTAGGGTAAACATTAAACAAGCCAACAAAAGGTATCAAAAACATGCTAATAAGCAACGCACTCCAAGTATTTTTCTCCCAGTGATTTAGTTTGGTTACATTTGCATAAAGAAAGATTTCATATTCTAAGAAAACATAAACTAATGCCGTGAACAGATGAACCGTTTAAAATCCTTAGAAAATTTGGAGAAAGTGCTTATGATCTTGAAAATCTTCTCCTTATTAATATCAATGCATCTAAAAATTCTCATACAAATGAAGAGTTGCCTCTCTAGATTTATCTCAAGGACATTTAATATTGGTGATTTATCTCATCATTACTATGATGTCAATTTGACAAAAAATTCTCCTCAAGTTGGGAAGAATAATGTAGGAGCATCACTAGATTCTCATGATGCATCTAAAAATTCTCATGCAAATGAATATTTGGCATTCTTAATAATGGATCCTGCTACCATATGGGTCTTTGATGATATAACTTTAACTCAATATAATAATTATATTCTAAGTGATTCTTATATGTATACAACATATTTACAAGGAGAGGATTCAAGAAGTTGGTATACTTAAGATTTCTTCTTATGTTACAAGTTATTATAAGTCAAAGGAGCTATTATGTATGGATGTCATACTTTCAATTCAAAGAAGACCTGGTTATCATTCTCGTGTAATTAGGGTTTTTTTAGTCCTTTCATTGTAATAATTAGCTATTTTGTTTGTAATAATTTGTAGTTTGAGTTGCATATTATATAGGTTAGTAATATGTTGCTATTAGATATTAGTGTGATAGTTAACCATGCTTGTATTAACTTAGCTAACTAGTGTTCTACTTAGCCAAGTATAGCTACCTATATATATACATGTGATGACACCATTATAACATAAATAGTCAAAATATTTGAATGAAATCACGAGTTTAATACTTTGTTATCTTCCTCTCTTTTGAGTGAATTTATTCCTAAGACTACTTGGAGTAATCTTAGCTAGAGTCTCTGAATTTGTTCTTGGAGAAACATTCAAAGATATATTATTGTTGAATCTTGTTTGAAGATTCATAGTTTTCTTTACATCTAGGTTAAATCTTGCTTGAAGATTATCATCCATCTTCTTAATCTTCAAATAATTGATATGCACTTCCATCTAACCTTTGAATTCACTCTTTCCCATTGAATATTCACATCAATATTTTTGTTTATGTTGTGTGTTTGATTTTAATATTTCACATTCATTTTCGTGTACAACTTTATCATGCGATTACTATTTCATTTTATGGTTATGTTTTTTTAAACAAAAATAAACACTTTTAAATTATAAAATGTATTTAAAGATTAAAATTAATTTAATAATTTTATCTATATAAAATATTTTTGCCATTGAATTTATTTTCTTATGAGGTCGATAAGATCTTTGTAATACTTAAGTAAAAATGCTTTTCGTAACTTATTTTTGAAATTTATTTTCTTCCATTTTTTTCATTTTGGTTTATAAAGGATATTTTCAAGAAAATGTTTTAAACTAATTAAAGTCACTAAAATGTTTGTAAAAATATTTATCCACTATATTTTAAATATAATTTTGAAATTGTATTCCTATTTTAATAAGTGTTCTAATTTATCTTAAATAGTACCATTTAATAAGATAATGCTTGTTTTTATTTCTCTCATCATTTATTTATATATTATTTGGGTTTGTTTTAGTTAAATCTCTCTTAATCGAAATATTTTTTAACTCTTATTTTTAAAAGTCTATCTTATCTAGATTATTTTAGATAGTTTCTAAAAAAAAAAGAAACCCAGATCCCCCTCCCCCTTTTATTTTTTTCCTCATCCCTCTTTTCCTATTCTTTTCTTCTTATGCATGACCCTCAACTTGTTCCCCCACACCCTCTCCTCTACCTCCCTCTTCTCTACTTCGTTTGCCACCACCACACTACCTGATGCATATGAGACCCAACTTGGGTCTTGTTAGATGTTAGTGTTCCAAAACCTCTTACAACAACTAAAACACAATAGAGAAGCTGGAGAGATGTGAGGGGATAAAAAATTATTCTTGGTAACCCCTTAAATTAATGCTTGAAAGAACCACCTAAAATTTAAACTTTTACGATAAATCTTGAAAGATTTTTGCAAAATCTTAAAATTCTTACACTTGAGATTTGAAGGGGAAGCTCTTGATATTTTAAGAGACAAGATGCAACCAAAAGTTGAGTTCATCCTCTTTCATTCTATCCTTGACACTTATAAAAAAAGTTTTGGATTAAAAGGTACAACTTAGCCAACTAAAACAAAGGAGAAAATCTACCTAAATTCTAGCCAATGAGTTTCAGCTATGGGGTGGAATTTTGAGAATATTTTCAATTTTCCCTCTTCCATTAGCACATGTTCTAATTCATATAAGAGTCATAATAGTAAAAAGTAAAAATAAAAAAGTTGTTTTATTCTTATAAGTAACAAAAAGAAGTAAGGAATATCTTATATCATTTCTTATTCTTTCCTAAATCTCTGCATTGTTCTTCCTAAATGATAAAAGCTATGTGACATATAACATAAGAGGAACTCATGGCACATTTGTGTGGCTTCTAAAGGTATAGAGGGGTAACATTTTTTTGCGGATTATAAGGACTAAATTATTAAGAAAATGGGTAAAAATATGGGTAAAAACTTAGAAAAATGTGTCCTCAGGTTTCTTCGTTTTGTTTGATTTGTGGAAGGTACAAAGGAGGTGGTTGGAAAGGTTTTCATGGCTTGCATGGATAGGTATTGTTGGATAATTAATTTGTCTAAGTAAGGAGATTTTTGTGGCTCTCAAAATTGGGAAAATAAATAATGAGTTTGTGATCATCAAATGAAGATGATCCTCCATCATCCTTTCCCTCTTAAAAAGAAGCCTCCTTATTTTTGAATGGTTCATCATGAATGTAAGAAAGTAGATCTCCCATATTAAATGTATTTGATATATCTCCCATTTCCTTTGGTATATCCAAGTGATACGTATTATCACTAATCTTCTCAATAACTTCGTGTGAACTATCACTTTTAGTAATAAGTTCGTTATTCCTTTTAGAAGGAAATCTTTCCTTTCTAAGGTGAAGCCAAACTAGATCTCCTGGTTGTTACAAGTATTGTTTACGGTGCTTGTTGGCTTTATTCTTGTTCATTTCATTCACCCTATTGATTTTTGACCCCTCTAGATCATGAATCTTCTTCATTTCCCTAGCCCATTCTTGTGCTTCAAATTTGGTGTGGACTTTGATGGGGAAAGGTAAGAGATCAATGAGAGTAGTAGGGTTCACACCATAAACTACATCAAAAGGTGAACATCACATAGCATAGGTTGGTGATTAGTTATAGGTAAGTTCAGCATGTGAAAGTTTGGTGTCTCAATCCTTCAAGGATATATGAACCAAACTTCTTAGAAGTATTATAAGGGTCTTGTTGATGACCTTAATTTTCCCATTGGTTTTTGGATGGTAGGCAAAAATAAATAGAAGTTTGGTACCAACTAACCTCCACAAGGTCTTCTAGAAGTGGCTAAGAAACTTGGTATCCCTATTTGAGACAATGGACTTAGGAATACCATGTAGTCTAACTATTTACTTAAAGAATAAATTGATTATATAAGAGACATCATCCATTTCATGAGATGCAATGAAATGAGCCATCTTAGAGAAGTGATCCACCACCACCACCATTATATCATCATTTTATCTTTATGTCTTAGGAAATGCTGCAATGGAGTCCATACTCACATGATCCCATAGTTGATGTGAGATAGGTAAAGAAGTATAAAGTCCATGGTGAAAGTGGCTCTTGAACTTTTGATAAATGACACACCTAGCTATTGTACTTAGTATATCTCCTACAAGTTTGGACCAATAAAAATGCTTGCTAAGTACGTCCACGGTCTTGTTAGTGACAAAGTGTCCTGCTAATCCTCCCACATCCACTTCCCTCATAAATAATTCTATAGTTGAAAATTTGGGAATGCAAAGCTTGTTGTTCTTAAAAAGGAACACATCTTGGATGATAAATGACCCCTTCTTCTTTTCTTGATTCTTGAAATAGTAATCAAAGTCTTCATCCTTCCTATAAAGTTCTCTATTACACCCAAACCCTAATACTCTCTCCTTTAACAAAGAGAGCATAAAATATCTCCTAGAAAGTGCATCTGCTACTAAATTAGTTTTGTCACTTTTACCTTCAGCTACAAGGGAAAAAGACTGTAAAAATTCTACTCATCTCACTTTCATTAGCTTAAGCTTGTGTTAGTCATTAATGTACTTCAAATACTCATGATCTATGTTTAGAATAAACTATTGAGGTCATAAGTAGTGTGACCATAAGTCTATAACTCCTTATCATATGTGTTGTAATTCACCTTAAAGATATTGAGGCTTTCACTAAAGAAGGTAATTGGCTTCCCTTCTTGTAGTAAAACAACTCCAATTCCTACTCCATTAGCATGACACTCAACTTCAAATAATTTGTTGAAGTTAGATAATGTTAGGATGGGTGCTTCACTTAGCTTTCCTTTGATGACCTCAAAGCCATCTTGGGCTAACTTGATCCATTATCCCACCATAAGGAGGCATAACCTTGGAGACTATGAACCACCACCTTAAAGGCCTTGGTGTTGGAATAACATATTACACCTTAACTCCCACTTTAAAAATTCTTTGGGATTGTAATTTCCATCAAACTCTAGGACCTCTTCCCTAAAATCATGAAAACCCTCTTATTTTTAATTACTCATCCTCCTTGGCTCCATATAAGACTCACTTAAGGATGAGTCTTCTCTGTCCTCACTACCAATATTCTCAACATCTCCATATGGTTCATGAAGTAAGGTTTTTTTTTTTGTTAATCTTGGGCCACATTAGGGATTAAGGTTTCTAAGATATGAAGTACTAATCTTATATAATTTTGAAGAGAATAAATGGTTTTATCCCTTCTTAAATTATTTGTTTCCTTAAGGCTCAACCCTCTTGGCATTGGAAGGTCTCCCATTGAAGGTTAAGAAAGTTAAGAGGAGAAAAGGCTTTGAATAAGGGAAGAAGGAAAAGGGATTATTTTCAAGAAAGAGAGGGAGTGGTTAGGTTAGAAAAATTTTTGTGAGTATGTTTGGTTTACACAAGGTTGATGGAAAGACAAGATAAGACCTAAATTACTACAAACTAAGATTTGGTGACAGGTTGAAGCATATGAGATCAAAATTAGTTCTCGCTAGGTGTTGGTATTCCAAGAACTCTTACAATAATCAAAAACAAGAGAGAAGGAGGGGAGATTGAAGGGGATAAAAAATGATTCTTGGTAATCCCTTGAATCAATACTTGCAAGTACCACCTAAGGTCTAAACTCTTAGTGTAAATATTGAATGTTTGTTGATAAATCTTCATACTCTTACATGTCAAATTTGAAGAGGAAGCTCTCAATATTTTAAGAGAAAAGATGCAGCCAAAATTTGATTTCCTCCTCTTTCATTTTATCCTTTACTCTTATAGAAGAAGGGCTAGATTAAAATTTTCAACTTAGCCAACTAATACATGTGATTAGATCTAAAACAAAGGATAAATATCTACCTAAGTTCCAGCTCATGAGTTTCGGTCATGGGGGTGAAAGTTTATGCAAAGTTTTGAGTTTCCGTCCCCCATTAGCACATGTTCTAATTCATATAACAACCATAATACTAAAAATGAAAGAGAAAGAGGTCTTTTTAATCTTTTAAGTGATAAAAATAAGTAAGGAATGTGTTTGGCCATTCCTTATTCTTCCCAAGTGCTGAAAATGAATTGACATCCAACATTAGTGGGACTTGTGGTTGATTTGTGGATTTTTAGGGTTAAAATATTAAGGTAAATGGGTTAGAAAATAGGGAAGAAACTTATAAAAAATGTGGCCTTAGTTACCTTTCTTTTTGGTTGGTTGTTGGACAGTACAAAGGAGGTGTGGCAAGGTTTGTATGGCTAGGTTTTGTCAGATAATTATTTTGCCCAATTAAGGAGAGTTTTGTAGCTCTCAAACTTAGGAAAATTAATAACAAGATTGTGATCATATAATAAGGATGTTGATTTTGTAATTCCTATTTATTTTTGATAATATGGATTATATAGATGAAAACAAACCATTCACAATCTCATAATCATTTGGTAGACTCATATAGTATTTATATAAATATCTTAAATAAAATTAGTGTAAATAAAAAATATATATGTAATTGTTAGCATATGATTGTTGAATTTGGTCAATTGGTCTATAACCAATTTCTTGGTCATCACATATATTAGACCTTAGCTTTAAAGAACTTTGCCAAGAGTGTAGGATCTCAACTTTAGAGAACTCTGCCAAGAGTACTAACATAACATGGATGATTATGAATGCAACATTATAGTAGACTAATCAAGAACAAACATCACATCCAACTAATATACACCTCAAGCCCAATGTTTTAGCTAAATCTCATCCATCCTTGAAAGCCCTTAGATCTACGAAAAGTATGTTAGCTAACCCAATATTATAAGAAAACCCTTCAACCTATTAACCTAAATGATCTATAATAATTCCTCATGCACTAGCTTTTGAGTCTTCCTTTAATACTGAGTCATCAATGTTAATCTTCATCCATCCTAAGTTGGGAGGCTTTTGACCAATCAGAACCAAATGAGTCAAGCACTTCCTTTTGATGCTCCTGACATCTGAGAGATACCTCATTTAAATGTCCATATCAAGATGTTGGGGAAAATATTTTGGTATCTTTTGATCAAAAATCTATCTTAACGTGCAGATGAAAATATTACCCAAGGGATCTTCTATGTTCTATTAACTGTGTGTTCATTGTTTGTTTTAACCTAGGCCATGATGCTGGAATGGTTAGAGAAGCCCAATAGGATTCCACAATTAAGTGAGATATATAGTTGTTTTCAAGATGGGTATTGATAGAATCTATGTGGGTAACTTTCCTTTTCTAAGAGGCATAATGGATAACTGTATTTTGTAATAATCTTTCTCTTACATAAAGATTCTTCATTTTATGGTATGCTATGTTGAATCAGCTAGACAATAAGGCAGGCCCTTAGCATCCGATCAATATTTTAGATCCAATTCTAGTTTCCTTTACATCCTTTTTTTTCACCACATAAGATATCATTGTAAGTTCATCTTACAAGGAAGCAACCAAAGGAGATGAACTTCAAATTAGGTGTCTTTTAGATAGTGTGATCACCATGGTCTTGGAGTTAGCTTAATTTCTACTGCTATGTTAGGTGGAAAGACCTTGGAGATCAAGTTAAGATTCCTTCTTCCTTTTAACCAAAGGTTAGACATGTAAATTTTATTTGCATTCAATTGCAATGGCTTGTAAATAGATTATTTGATGAGTGTGACCCCACAATAAGTGTTTTTTTGAGAGGTTAACTTCATTAGTAGTCATAATAAATTGATTGGATTTTTTATTTGAGGAGGATTGTAGATGATAGGCCAAATTGTAAGCACACAAATGTTGTTATAACACACCAAGGTTGTTTTTACAAAAACTTCTTGTTAAATATTAAATTTTCATCAATTATGACTATCTAGATAAATAAAATTTAGGGAGTAGAAAATGAATACAAAATAAAATCAAGTAACAATTCTAATATTAATAACTATAAAACCCTTATTTTTAGGGCTTAAAAATTTTTATTTAAAGAATTAATTACAGAAGCTAAAATAGTAAAATCATAGGGTGTTACTACCACACTTGATACAAGTTTAATTTTCTCTACCATTATCATATCAAGTTGCAAGGCTAAAATGTAATCCCCCAAAAATTTCGAAAACCTATATTTTAATAAATACCTTTTATTTGGAATAAAATTTACTTTTAAAATTATTTATTTTAATTATTTTATGGATTTTAGAGTATGTAAATTTGGATAAGAGTATTTAATAAATTAAACATAAATATTTTGCTATTTATCATGTTATTTTATTTAAATAATTTTCCAAACTAATATTTTACCCACTTTATCCTTTTTAAACTAATATATTAGATTATAATGAATTAAATTATTTAATTAAATAATTTATCAAGAATATTACATTTTATGATTTTATAAATTAATTTACCTTATTTTCCCTATTTTTCCATTCCCCTTTTTACCCCTTTTCCCCTTTTCCCTTTCTTCTCTTTTTTTTCCCATTTTCCCTTCCCTCGGGCTGCCTCACCAGGCCAGCCCTCCCCCGAGCGTTTGGGTCAGGCCCGTTCCCTCAGCCCCTTCTCCTCCTCGCACGGCACACCCAGCCCGCCCTCCTTCCTTTATTTTTTTCCCTGGACCGGTCGGCTCTCTTCTTTCCTGCGCCGGTCCGCCCGCCAGCCTTCTTCTTCTCTTTTCTTCTCCCACGCCTCGACCTGCTCCCATCCTCCATGCACGCCCGACCACCGCCTACAACTGCCGCCGCCTGCCACCACACCTGCCCCCTACTACTCTCTCTCTCCTCCCCCGTCATTTTCTTTCCTTTTTCGAGCCAAACCGGCTCTTGGACCACACCCTGCATGCTCTCCCCCTTTCCTTCTTCTTCCCTCTCTTTCCCCTGTCAACCGACAGCCCTGCCACCACACTGCAGCACCGATCGGCCGCCTGCTCCCCCTGCCTCACCCTCTTATTTTTCTTACCCTCACCAACCCTTCATTCCCACATTTTTCGAGCCTCTTCTCCTTCCCCGAGCTCTCCCTTCTCCCCTTTCTTCTTCCCCATTTTTTTCTATTTTCTCTCCACGCCACCGCCAACTGCCGTTCTAACCACCGCACCCAACCCATGTGCCGCCTTCTGCCACCACCTACTACCACCCTGCGCCACCACAAGATCCCCCAAGCCACCCCTCGAGCCCTACACTTCCTCCCTTCTCCACCTCTCCCTTTTCTCCCCTTTTTTCTCCTTACCGCCGAGCCACCTGCAACCGCCACTTCTGCCGCCGTCCGGCCACCTCTACTGCCACCCAACCCACCGTTCGACACCCTACAACCCCCTCTACCACCACCATGCATTAGTTAGCCAAAAACAGCCCTTGCACCCCTCCATTTTTCCCTCTCCTTTTCCTTCCTTCTCAGCCCCTCCACCTCGACCCATCTCGGCAGCCAACTTTGCCGCCTCGCCGCCGCCGTCTCCGCCGCCTTCTGCCGCCGTGAAACCATCCCCAGCCACCACCTACACCCCCTCTTCACTCCTGCACCATTCCCTTGCCTTGAAACCTCCCCCACCCACCTTCTTTTCTAGCCTAAAGACACTAACCCGAGCCATCTCCTCCTCCCTTCTACCTTACCCCATTCGACCCTTTTCCTCTTTCATTTCTGCATGAGACTCACGCTGCTCATGCAGCGTGAGCTCCCCCTTATTTTGGATTTTATTTGGAAAATTTTTGAGGTATATTAATAATTAATTAAAGTATTTTATTATTAATTAAATTTTTATAAAGTTTTATCCTTTTAATTTCTTATTTCTAACATAATATTGGTTGATATTATTTTAGGTGTTGAGTTGCTAAATAAAGCCTGAATCTTTAATCGGGGTACCGGTAAGATTTGATATTTTTGCGGGATTAAGGTAACCGTTAATCCTCCCTTAAATACATGGAAAAACGTATGCTAGCACATTAGGGATTTAGTATGATTTTATGCATGGTTTGTGTACTTAGCATGATATATATATATATATATATATATATATATATATATATATATATATATATATATATATATATATGGTTGCTTATATTGCTTGATAAAAAGGAAAAGTATGATAACCTTTGTGCCATGTGTAGGTATGATAATTAAGGAAGAAGTTTGATTATTGATGGAAATATTAAATGCTTGTTTATGATGTATTATGTTGCTAATTCATGAGTAATATTATTGCCTAAGGGTATTTTAGTAATTATGCTTATGAAGTATGTGATATAATGTATGTAGTTGCTAATGAGTATTATGTTGAATAATGACAAGTTGGTGGACTTAGATGATAAGAATGAAGTAGTAATATCATTATTTTATGTAGTGATGGTAAATTCATAAAAATGGTGAATAAAGGGGTTGAGTGGAAATTTTATAAGTGAAAAGGGTATTTCGGTAATTTTATAAGTAAAAGGGTAATTTGGTAATTTAAAAAGAAAGGGGTTAAATGATAAAATTGTAAGTGGTGGTGAGAAAGAAGGGTATTATGGTAATTTTTGAGATAAAAGAATAATATGCTAATTTTATGATTAAATGGCCAAATGATAATTTTATAAGTAAAGAGGTATTATGATAATTTTTGGAGAAAAGGGTAAAGTAGTAATTTTGGAGTCAAGGGGCAATATAGTAATTTTATAAGTAAGTGGTAAGAATGGTAATTTTGGAAGTAGGGGTAAAATAGTAATTTTGGATGAAGGAGGGCATTATGGTAATTTTTCAAGTAAATGGGTATTATGGCAAATTTTGGAAGTAGAGGGGCAAAATAGTAATTTCATAAGTAAGTGGTAATATGGTAATTGTATAAGTGAATGGCGAAATGGTAATTTATAAGTAAAGGGGTAATATGGTAATTTTGGAAAAGAAGGGCAAAATGGTAATTATGTAAGGAAAGATAAAGATGGTAATTTTGGATGTGAAAGGGGTAAAATAGTAATTTGCAAAGTAAAAGGAGTGTTATGGTAATTTTATAAATAAAAAGGGTATTGTGGTAATTTTGTAAATAAAAGGATGTTATGGTAATTTGAAAGTAAGGGGTAGAAGAGTAATTTTGTAAATAAAAGGATATTATGGTAAACCCGGTAGTAAGGGGTAACTTGGTAATAATGATAACGACAAAGGATAAATTAATAATTAAAGTATGATTAAAAAGGGGTAATTGGACAATTATGATAATAGAGAAGGGTAATTTGGTAAATTAATCAATAAAAAGGGCATTATGGTAATTATGATTATGAAGAAGGGTAAATTAATATTTGTAATTATGAAGAAGGGTAAATTGGTAATTATGATTATGAAGAAGGGTAAATTAATATTTGTAATTATGAAGAAGGGTAATTTGGGATTTATGATAATTAAAAAGGGTAAAATGGCGATTAAAATAATTGAGAGGGGTAAAATGATAATTATGATAAAGGAGAAGGGCAATTTGGTAATTTAGCCGATTAAAGGGTAAAGTGATAATTATTTAACCAACTAAAGGGGCAAAATTGTAATCATGATAATGAAGGTGGGTAATTTAGTAATTTATCCAACTCAAGGGCAATTTAGTAATTATAACAAAGGAGAAGGGCGATTTGGTAATCTAACCAACCAAATGGAAAATATGATAAGTGTAGCAATTATGAGGGGTGAATGGTGATCTAAAAAGTGTAGGAGATAATTTGGTAACCTAAATTGGACAAGGGGTAATTTGGTAATTATGTAACCTAAGGGGTAATATAGTAAATTGTCAAGTAAGGAATGAATACTTAGCAATTATATAAGTAAAGGGAAAATGAATAATTTGTACCTAATATGTCTTTGGGATCGTGGACCTTTATAATATGATTAAATAATGTTGATTAGCGAAGTAAGAGTATCTGATGATTAGCATGCCCTTGATGGTTTCTCTATGACATCTTGGATAATCCTCTGAATAAGAAATGACTAATGATATCGGAACGATTGAAAGTGAATAAGTATCGGATTATTGTGCTTTTCGTGATCACTTTAATTAAGACACTATTACTTAAAGTGAAAGACCTCGAGATCGGGAATGGTGACTCCTTAGGGGTCGCTACCCTAAGGACGTGGTTTATTCCATGATTATTCTGGTATTTGCTGGTGTGCCTTTGTGCCCCAGCCAGGCCCTATATCTTACTCTTTCTAGCTCTACGGACCTAGTTAGAGGGTATGCATACTTATGGATTAGATGTCCTTGTCGGCAGGGTACTGAGTTAGCTTTATGCACCAGTACGACCAGGGTACCTTTGCGTCCTTAGGTTCATGGTTGAAGGGTACTGAGTAGCTGATATGCACCGGTACGACCGGTGTACCTTTGTGTCCCGGGTTATTGATCTCCCGTTCGAGGCAAATAAATATGATTGATGTGCTGATTAAAGAAAGGAAATATACTATTATTAAAAGTGGAATATTAATGAGGCGGGCCCAAATGATTATGATATTGAGTACCAGTCCACCGGTTATAATAGTGGCCAGGAGCGTTGTGCCCTGGATAGTGATTCTTTATATATTCCGGTCCACCGGTTATAATAGTGGCCAGGAGCGTTGTGCCCTGGATGATGATTATTTGTATATTCCGGTCCACCGGTTATAATAGTGGTCAGGAGCGTTATGCCCTGGATAATGATTTTATATATATTCCGGTCCACCGGCAATAATAGTGGGGGTCCCGAGCTCAATAAAACCAGTATTGTATGTGAATAAAGCTATGGAAAAATACTAATCACTTATAGTGGAACACCATGTGAGTCGGGGCCAAACCGGTCCACCGGCAAATAATAGTGGTCAGAGGCGTTCTGCCCTGTGTGTTTATCTTCCGGCCCACCGGCAATAATAGTGGTCAGAGGCGTTCTGCCCTAAGTGTATACTTTCTGGTCCACCGGTTATAATAGTGGGGTTCTTGCACTCACATGGATATAAAATATGATACTGATTGAATGGTGATGGAATAATGGCTTAAGGCCCGAATGTATTGATTTTACACTATGACATAGCTTAAGGCCCAAAGGTATCGATCATGAATTATAACCTGTTTTATGTGTGATTGTTATGTATACACCTCAGTTTACATATTTATATAGTTGCACTATGTGTTGTATTGCGGGCCTGTCTTTAAGTGTGGTATTAAAGGGTTACTCAGTACCGTAGTACTGAAGGGATTCCCTTTGTGGGGCCCCTGCCTATTCAATGGGCAGTGCCCTTGCAGGTCTTTTCAGGTGCTACTCAAGTGGGCAACGGGAAAGAGAGTAAGGAATTATCCGGTACCATTAGGGTTTTCCTCTTTCTTCATTTAAATTCCTGGTTTTTGATGTTATGTTGTTATTTTAACCACCATTGGTGGATTTTATTCTTGTAAATGATTTGATGCGCTACTCTGATTTAAGTATATGAATTTCTTACAAATTTACTCTGATTTATGTATGTTGAATGTCTTTCAAATTGTATTTCATTTTTCTTAGCCTTGGCACTTGTTACTGGAACGGTATGAGTGAACCGGTCTGGTACTAAGTGTGGCGGTAATGCTCCCAAAGTTCACGGTTTTATTTATTTGCTTCCGCTAATTTCCTTTTAATCAACAAAATTTTTCAGTAGTGAATTTTGGCGGTGTTACATAAAATGTTACTTTGGTTAACTTAATAACACAATTATAAGAACCAAATTAGAGAGAAAAAATAATGCTAACATTATCTTGATAAAATAACTAGGCAACGGTTATGAAATTTAGTGAAAGAAAAATATATAGGGACATATGAGTCCTAGAATATTCTAATTAAAAGATACTGGGAAAGACAACGGATAATCCTAACTCTCAACCAAAAATACTAGCCTTCAATTAATCACACAAGCCATCCTGCAAAGACCATTACCTATTGAATAAGCATGGCCTATGAAACGGAACCCATAGGTATAACGGTATCGAGTAACCCATTATACAAAACTAATATGAGAAATTTGCATGGAACACATAGATAGCATCACAATAGGGCAAGGTGTAAATTCTTAAGATATACATGTGATGATCAAATTACGATAATCATATTATATAAATAAATATCACTAAAGCCACTTATTGTGTAATCCCCTGAAATTTTTAAAAACCTATAATTTAATAAATAGCTTTTATTTGAAATAAATTAGCTTTAAAAATTATTTAGTTTAATCATTTTATGGATTTTTGAGTATATAAATTTGGATAGGAGTATTTAATAAATTAAAAATAAATATTTTATTATTTTATCATATTTTTTATTTAAATAATTTTCCAAACTAATATTTTACTAAAATTATTCTTTTTGAACCAATATATTAAATTATATTGAATTAAATTATTAAATTAAATAATTTATCAAAATATTACATTTTATCATTTTTTAAATTAAATTAAATTATTTTCCCTTTTTCTTTTTTTCCTTTTCTTTCTTCCCTTTTCTCATTTTTCTTCTTTTTTCTTCCCCCCTTTTTTTCCTTCAGTCCACCCGCCAGGCCAGCCTCTTCCCTCTCCACTATGCCTAGGCCTCTAGCCCACTCCTTCCCTTCCTCTCCTTCTCTAGTGTGTAGCCCAACTCCCCCATTTTTTTTCTTTCCTTCCCTTCACCTCGACCCGGCCCAGTTCCCTTTTCCCTTTCTGACCGACCTAATGCCCCCTTCCCTTTCTTTCTTCTTCCTCTACACCCCATCCAATGTCCTCCCCGACCTATCTTCATCAGCCAGCGCTGCCACCTCAGGCACACCCGCCACCGCCTCTTGCCACCACCTGCAACTCTCTCTCTCTCTCACCTATCTTTTTTCACCATTTTGGAACCCGACAGCCATGCACCCCATCCCGCATGGCCACCCTTTCCTCTCCTTCATCACCCTCTCCCTACCACCCTACGACCCCCTACCACCCTACGACCCCCTGCCACCCAATCAACCACCTATCCCCCTACCCTCCCTCTTCTTTTTATTCTCCTCTTCAACCTTTCACCTGTCCCATTTTTTTTTCATGCCCCATCCTCCCCTGAATCCTTTCTTCCATTTTCTTCTCCTTTCATTTTCATCTTTGTTTGTGCACCACCACCCCTCCGCTACTTCCTCTGCCACACCAACAGCCTATAGTGCCCCTTGCCACCTCATACTACTACCCCAAACCACCACAATACCCCTCGAGCTCCTACAGTCCCTTCTTCCTCCCCCTTATTTTTTTCTCTTCTTTTCCTCCCTTCTTGGCAGCACCCCTGCAACCCCACCGTTCGCCATCGTCCGACCGCCTCTGCCGCCACCCAAACCACCATTCAACTCCCTGCAACCTCCTCTACCACCCCCACACCTTCTTTTCCCAAAACTCGCCCCTTCACCCCCTCCATTTTTACCCTCTCTTTCCTTCCTTCTCATCCCAGTCCCCTCCTGCAACCATCTTCGCCGCCTCGCCGCCGCCACCACCCTTGGCTGCCGTAAACCTACCCCCGACCACCACCTATACCCCCTCTTCACTTCTGCACCATTTCCTTGCCCTAAATCCTCCCCCATCTACCTCCTTTTCTAGCCTAAAGACCCTAACCTAAAAATAGCCATTATCCCTTCCTTTCACCCCCCTTCGAGCCTTCCTCTTATTATTTTTACATGTAGTTCATGTAGCATGAGCAGCATGAGTTGCTACATTCTTGGTTTATTTTGGTTAATAATTTTAAGGTAAAATAATATTTAAGTTAAGAATTTCATTAATTAAGTTTTATAAAGTCTTATATTTTTGGTTTCCTTACTTCTAATGTGAGAAATATTGGTATTATTTTTAGGTGCTGATTTTTGCTAATTAAAGCTTGAATCTTTAACTGGGATACCCGTAAGGTTCAATTTTTACAGGATATAAGGTAATCATTAAACCCCACTTAAACGCGTGAATAAACGTATATTAGCACATTAGGATTTTTAATATGTTATTATGCTTGATATTTGTGGTTTAATATATATATATATATATATGCTTATATTGATTGATAAAAAAGAAAAAAGAAAAAAAGAAAGCATGTTAGTTTATATGCCATGTGTGGAAATGTTGCTTAAAGGAAGATTTTGATTATTAATGAAAGTGTTAAGTACTTATCCATGTCATATTATGTATTGTGACTATTTAAGCATGAATAATATTATTGTGAGCCCTAGGGGCATTTTAGTAAAATTTATTGTGCAAGAATGTGGCCTAATATATGTGGGTGCTAATAAGTATTATATTAAAATATAATGGTTTATGGAGTTGGATATTGTTAATGGAGTATTAAAATTATTGTTCTATGTGGTAATGTTAAATTAATAAAAGTGGTGTAATAAAGGGGGCAAAGTGGCAATTTTGGAGCAAAAGGATGATATGGTAATGTTATAAGTAAATGGAAAAATAGTAATTTTATAAACAAAGGAGTATTGTGGTAATTTTGGGAGTAAAGGGTAAAGTAGTAATTTTGGAAGTAAAGGGTAAAAATGATAATGTTTATAAATAAGAGGATATTATGGTAATTTTGGTAGTAAAGGGGTAAAATGGTAATTTGTAAATAAAAGGGTAAATTGGTAATTATAATTATAAAGAAGGGTAAATTAATAATTACAAATATGGAGCGGGGTAAATTGGTAATTATAATTATGAAGAAGGGTAAATTAATAATTATAAACACGGAGGGGTAAATTTGTAATTATAATTATGGAGAAGTGTAAACTGGTATTATAATTATGGAGAAGGGTAAATTAATAATTATAAATATGGACAAGGGTAAAATGGTAATTATAATAATTGAGAAGGGTAAAATGGTAATTATGATAATGGAGAAGGGTGATTTGGTAATTTAACCAACAGGAGGGTAATTTGGTAATTTTGATAATAGATAAGGGCAATTTGGTAATTTATCCAACTAAAAAGGCAATTGGGTAATTATGACAAAGGAGAAGGGCAAGTTGGTATTCTAACCAACCAAATGGGAAGTATGATAAGTGTAGCAATTATGAGGGGTGAATGGTGATCTAAAAAGCGTAGGAGATAACTCGGTAACCTAAACTGAGTAAGGGGTAATTTGGTAATTATGCAACCTAAAGGATAATATAGTAATTTGTCAATTAAGGAAGGGATGACTTAACAATTATATAAGTAAGGGGTAAATGAGTAATTTGTACCTAATATGTTGTTGTAATTGTGGAATTTCATAATATGACTCAAATAATGCTGATTAGTAAGGTAAGAGTATTTGATAATTAGTAAGTATCACGTAAACGAATCCTAATTAGGAATTAGATGAGATTATGATGGCCTTAATGATTTCTTTGTGTTACCTTAGATAACCGACTAAATAAGAAATGCCTAATGATACCAGAACAATTGAAAGGAAATAAGTATATGATTACTATGCT
Source organism: Tamarix austromongolica (assembly GCA_039764185.1). NCBI lineage: Eukaryota > Viridiplantae > Streptophyta > Magnoliopsida > Caryophyllales > Tamaricaceae > Tamarix > Tamarix austromongolica. The sequence goes on from CM077808.1 coordinate 28,369,194, forward strand.
TTTTCGTGATCACCTTAATTAAGACACTAATACTTAAAATGAAAGACCTCAAGATCGAGAATGGTGGCTCTTTAGGGGTCGCTACCCCAAAGACATGGTTTAGACCACGATTATTCTGGTATTTGTTGGTGTGCCTTTGTACCCTAGCTAGGCCTTATATCTTACTCTATCTAGCTCTACGGACCTATTTAAGGGGTATGCATACTTATGGATTAGGTGTCCTTGTTAGTAGGGTATTGAGTAGCTTTATGCACCAGTACAACCAGGGTACCTTTGCATCTTTGGTTTGATGGTTGAAGGGTACTAAGCAGCTTGTATGCACCGGTACGACTAGTATACCTTTGTGTCCTAGGTTCTTGATCTCCCGTTCAAGGCAAATAAATGGAATTTTTTTGCTGATTAAAGAAAGAAAAAACACTAATCATGAAAGTGAAAGATTAACGAGCCAGACTCAGTTGAATTATGATATTGAGTGCCGATCCACCAATTATAATAGTGGCCCAGGAGCGTGTTGCCCTAGTAGATGATTATCAGTACCGATCCACCATATATAATAGTGGCCCAGGACCTAGATGATGTTGATATATATCCCGATCCACATATAATAATAGTGGGGATCCCGAGCTCAATAAAATCAGTCCTAGATGTGAATAAAGTTATGGAAAGATATTAATCACTTATAGTGGAAAACCATATGAGTAGGGGCCAGATCGGTCAACGGGCAAATAATAGTGGCCAAGAGCTTTTTGCCCTAGAGACTGATCCACGGGCATATAATAGTGGTTAGATGCATTCTACCCTATAAGTGATCGATCCATCGGCTATAATAGTGGGGCTTCCATACTCACATGGGTATAAAATCTAAGAGATCATTGAATAATGATGGACTAATGGCTTAAGGCTCAAACGTATCGATTTTGCACTTATGACTTATTAATAATTGATGGTCTTGTTAAGTGTGTGATTATGGTGCATGTATTTCTTATTATATAAGTATATAGCTTTGTTTCATGTGTTATATTATGGGCCTACTTTTAAGTGTGTTTTTAAAGAGTTACTCAGTACCATAGTACTAAAGGGTTCCATTCGTGGGGCCCCTACCTATTCAATGGGCAGTGTCCCTTGCAGGTCCATTTTCAGGTGCTACTCAAGTGGGCAACAGGAAAAAGAGTAAGGAATTATCCAGAACTATTAGGGTTTTTCTCTTTCTCTTTTAAATTCCTAGTTTTTAATGTTAATGTTGTTATTGTAACTATCACTAGTGGATTTCATTATTGTAAATGATTTGATACATTACTTTGATTTAAATATGGGTTGTAAATTATGTTTTACATTTTTAGCCTTAGCTCTTGGTATTGGAATGGTAGGAGTGAACCGATTTTGTACTAAGTGTGGCGATAATATCCCTAGAATTCACGGTTTTATAATTTGCTTCCGCTAACTCTTTTAAATAAAATGAAATTTTTTAGTAGTGAATTTTGGGGGTGTTACATATTGCCCATACTTGTTCATTTAGAATATAATTAAACTTACCAATCAAGCATCTAAGGGATGCTCTCTAAGGTAATAATTAAAACAAATCTCAACCTAATAGCCATATCATCACAATATCTCATATTTCAACCTTAATACCAATAAAATGCATAACCCCACAGGCAGGGATCATATGCAACTACCAAATGTTACTATCAAATCACATGTAGGCACATAAGCTACTACTAAATTACAAATAGGCATAAAGGCTACTATTGATCCATAGGTAGGCATGCAGGTTACTATTAAGCTATAGATAGGCATGAAGAGTACTATAGACCCAAGTAGGCATGAAGGATGCTACCAAATCATAGGGAGGCATATATACTACTAGTGAACATAAGTGGGCATAGAGGCTACTACTAAACCATAGGTAGGAATAAAGGCTGCTACTGAACCACGAGTAGGCACAAGGGCTATTACTAAACAAATCCAATAATCATTTTAAACTAAAAATAAATATTTCTATTTTTATTTACTTGAGGGGAGAACATATCAAGCTAGACATAATAAGGTACTCAGATCATACCGACACATCGAGGTAATACAATACAATACCAACTATCAACTCAAGGACACTAAGGTACCCTAGTCGCACTGGCATATGAAGGTAGCATAATACCCTACTAATAAGGTCACCTAATATATAAGTATACATACCCTCTATAAGTCTGCAAAACTGAATAGATTAATATATAGGGATTGACTGGGGCACTAAGGGACACCAACAAAAATCTATGGTCAACTATAGGTTAAGCCACGTCCTTAGGGTAGTGACCCTTAAATAGCAAAAATATTTATTCTCAAGGTATTTCACTTTAAATATTATTAGTTTATTAAGGTGACTATGAAATCACGTAATACACAATTAGATCTAATTTTTGTATTGAACCATTAGTGTTTGTTTTCAATTATTCAAGACAATCATAAATCTCAATCAATATTAAACTCAATATAATAATGTAGCAAGATCATCCTACGTTTAATTATTCACATATGAGTGCATTAGGCTACAAATTACCAATATACCCTTGAGACTATAACTACCACATCATCATCAATTTTACATAGTGATTCTATTTTATTTATTAAATTTTCATGAAAAGGATAAACATAATAATTAAATTATTTAACATGAAATTAAATTAACATACACCTCAAATGTCCAATTTACCCTTACACATGATATAAAACGTAAAACCCTAACATGTGTATCTAATTTATCCAAAATCACATATTCTTATTCTTAACAATAAATAATTCATATTAGGAATTGGTGTAGGTGCATCCTCATTCATACATATAAACATCTGTTTTGGATATATTTTAGATGTTTATTAATGTAATTAGATGTGTTTTTCAAGTTATAAATAATTTCTTGAAGATTTAGGCATAAATTAAAGAATCTTGTAAAATAAGGAATTTTATGCAACTAAATGAAGGCTTGAAGATTTGGAAAATGTGTTGACAAGTCAAAGATGACAAGATGACATCTTAGACGTGGAGAAACATACACGCAATGTGCGGATTTACAATTAGTTTGGTTTAACACTAATTAGCTAAGGTTTTCTAATTAGTTAAGATTTGCTCTTAATTAATTCCCTCCTTATCCCAACTTATAATGTAGCAAGATGGCTAGATATTTCATGGGTTATGCTTATATATATGGCATACATATGACCTTGTATGAGATATAGAGTGTAATGTTGAGTAATAGAATTTTCTTTGTGACTTTCATTTGATTTCACATTCTTTTTGAATTGAAGTCATTCTTGTTCATTCATCTTAGTGAGTTTAGATTTGTGTCTCTGAAGATATACATTGTGAATCACTTCAAAGTCATTCTTACCTTTAGAAGTCTACTTTGTTTCTTCTTTTGAGAGATGCCAAGTGAGGAAATGTTTTTAAATCTTTAATTTGTAGTTTTGGAGTGTTTACTTTATGAAATCACTTTCTTTCATATCCATTTCCTACCCTTTGAGTTTGAATTTCACTATTTGAATTAGAGTTTATATATGATGGTGGTTGCATGTTGAAGTGGGTATGTAGATTTGTATCAAAGGTGTTATCAAAGCCTATGTTTATCCTTCTTAAATTTAATTATTTTTCTAAGCCTTTTGTTCAACTCATTTTTGCTGATTTTCTTTCAACTTTTCTACACCATTTTTCTCCTCATTTTTTTTCTTGTTTTTCTTGAATTCAACCAAGAAACCATTCATTAGAATTTATTCATCTTGCTTGTACATCTCCTATCAAGAAACTTGTCAAGATATTGATTTCTTTATCATTTTTGGTTTCTTTATCCTTCAAGAATCTATTAAGATTGTATGTTCTCAAGCATTAGTTAATCTTCAATCTTTCTATGCACATTCCACTAAGATCTTGATAAACTTCATCAAGATTCCTATAATTTTGAAGATACACATTCTTTTCTTCATAAAACCTATTTGCTTCATAAAACCTATTTGGTTTTATTCTTGTGATTATATCCTTTTCTTTTGTGAGTTATGAGACCACACAGACAAAAACCTACCTTTCCTTGAGTGATTTCTATTTGATCATGTTTTGTTTGGGAGAACATATACAGTTGGTTTGTGTATCATAAAAAAATCAATTTGGTCATTATTATTCTTCACTTCCACCAAATACAAATGGATAGTGATGATGTAATGAGGTCTTTACTTGAGACCATAACCAAGATGCAAATGTAATTACAATATACGGATGATCAAAAACAAACAAATCAAGATATATATTAAGGTATGTTGAGGAAAGCATTGCAATTTAGGGGAGGGCATTCAAATGAATGATTATAACTTATATAAGATGTAGACGGTAACACATCAAATGGATCCATTTGAAGACATCCAAGGCATGATCATGGCGATGATGAGAAGAGCATCAAAGTAGAACTTCCTGAATTTTATGGACAGTTAGACGCCAAGGTATTTTTTTTGATTGGATGTAAACAATGGAGTCTCTTTTTGAGTTCAAGGAGTATGAAAGATCAAATGAGATGCAAGCTTCCTATAATCAAACTAAGAAATCTTTCTAGAATTAATAATAAGAGGCGTAGAGAAAGAGAAGGATAACCTAATATTAAGTCTTGGGAAAAAATGATGAAATATATAAAGAGGAAGTTCATCCTAAGATTATTTGAGTAAGACAACATCATAAAAATGATTTCCTTGAGGTAAGAAACTTCAAATGTGGATAAGTACATAAGAGAGTTTGAAAAAATTTCTTTGATATATGATATTCAAGGGAGAAAAGAGAAAACTTGTGTAAGGTTCCTTAGAGTCTTCAATTTCAACATTAGAGACAGGGTGGAGGTTTCATTGTATGACTCACTTGAAGACATGATAAAGTTAGTATTGATCGTTTTTTTAAAAAACACTTAATATAAACAAGGTAATATCCAAGCCTATTTCGTCCATATCACATGATATTACTTCGAGTTCAAACACAAGTATGGAATAAAAAAGGCTGATGCCACGTAAAGATAGAAAAAAAAAGATTAGGTTGTTGAAGACATACACAAGTAATGTTATAATTATATAGGTTATGGAAATTTTTCCAAAGAATGCCCTAAAAAGGGCATGTTGACATTGAATAAAAAAAGAGAAAATAAGGTAGAAGTTGAAGATTATTCTAGTGATGGATGGCAAAGTGAAGATGGTGATTGTCCTAGTATATTTGAAGAAAGAGTATAACCATATTTCATGATGAATAAAATTGAAACCTATGAAGATGATGTTCATTATTATCCAAGGATTTCTTTTTTTTTTCATATATTTTTTGACATTGTGTAATTCAAGGCTTTATGATGATTATTCCATGAATTATATTGATGATTTGAAGCTTGAGGATCAAGATTGTTATGGTTTGGATTTCATACATGAAGAAAGCATGAAGTTGAAATTTGATTTGAAGCCATAAGCAATGTTTGATCATCATGATATACTCGATCATAAGGTGCTTTTTTATGATCCAATGGAGTCCTTGAAGAAAAACTAGAATACAATCAAGAACAAGCATCACCTTGAAGAATATTTGTTCATCTCGATATTGCGCTTGCATAAATATTTAAATTTGTGGTCAAATTCTTCAAAAGGGGGAGAATGATGTACATGCATCCTCTTTTATACATCTAAACATATGTCATGGATAATTTTTAGATGTTTCTTACAGTTATTGGAGGTATTTTTCAAGTTGCAAATAATTTCTTGAAGTTTTGGACATATATTAAAGAATCTAGCAAAATAGCCAATTTTGTGCAACCAAACGAAGCCTTGTTAAGTTGGACAATGTGTTAATAAGTCAAAGATGACAAGATGACATCTTGGACATGGAGAACATACATGCAACGTACGGGATTATAGTTATTTTTGTTTGACACTAATTAAATATTTAAGTTATTTTATAGTTTTACCATTACATTGGGCAAGAAGCAACATTAGTGGTTGGTGATGGCTATTGTAAAGATGAGATAAGGGGAAACATGAGAAAGGATGCATGATTGTAGGTACAACTATGACACATTGGGGAGGGGAGGTCGTGTGAAATGGGCACAAGTGTGTAATGCCTTGGACGATTGTGTGACACACAAAAATAGAACAAGGCCGAGAGGAAGAAAGAGAATGAGGGAGTACATGGTTATTTGATCTAGTTTGATTAATAAAAATGGAAAGGGAAAAGGTGTATATATATATATATATATGTATATATATATATACACAACTGGTTGGTAATGGTGGATGACTTGATAAACTAGAGGTGATGATGAATGGTTACTTGAGAGGTAAGACGCATGGGTGCAAGGGGGAAAGGTGTGCTTGGGCTAATGTAGGGCTGTAGGCTGGTGGAGACTGCATGTGAAGAGGCAAGGGTTAGGGGTGTAGGGTGTATGACTTGGGAAGGGAAAATGGGAGGCCATGTGCATGGTCTGAAAGGGAAAAAATGGGATATGCAAATTAGGATAGGGGATGAAAAGAAAAGAAAAAAAAATTGAGATTCCATAGTTTCTAGGCTAGTTCAAAAAAATGAGATTGGTTATTCAATCCTATCAAGCGGAGGCCAAGTCTGTGCTTTTCTTTACACATTATGATAGTCGGCTATGCTGCATGATGATTATGCTTTTTTTTTTCTTTTTTTTTTTCAAACCATCACTTCCTTAGATGGATTTCTTTTTTTTTTTATTAACTTCATTGCATACTTTTTTAGGTAATTTGTTAACTTGCATATGAAAGGCTAAAACCAATTCCGATGACTATTTTATAAGAATTGTACACCTTGCTAATGAAAGGGAGTCCCCTTTTCATTGTTCTAAGTGTGCTTTTGGTTTAAGAATCAAATCATAGAATTTTATTAATGATGTTTTAGGTAGTGTTGCTTGGGTATGAGAATGATGACCAGGAAAGAGGGATGGAAAGAAATAGAAAAACAATAATTTTTTAAACCATAAAGTACATTTGCGTAAAATTTTATTTAAATGGGGATGATAAAATGAAACTGAGAAAATATTTTCGAGATATACGTAACGGTTCAAATGGAGTTTTCATACATCAATAATTCTAGGGTGAGATATTGTACATCCTAGGTATTTATCTAGATTTTAGAATTCTTAATTTGCTATATTCTATACCGTGTTCTCTTTTGGACTAAAAGTGACACATCTTTTACTTCTACTTTAGATTTGATGAGTCTAACTAAGTGTTCATTTGATCAGGTCATTTTATATGATATAACCTAAAGTAATGATATAACTGAAACAATAATTGTGTTTGGTCGGCTCATATTATATATGTATAAAAGTTTTTGAAGTAATAATGATATTTGATTTGAAATGGATAAATGTTTATTAACAATTGTAAATATTTTTTAATAATATGTATAATAATATAATGGATAAATTTAATTAATAAGAATATAATGGTAAAATTATTAAATAACTTAAATATTTAATAAATGAGCAGTGACCAACTATTAAAATAATAATATGTAGTATATAATATAGATAATAAAATTATAAATATAATATATAAAAAAAACTTAAAATAGTAATAGACAAATAATATAAAAAAAATATAATTTTTCGGGGCGAAGCTCAAGAAAGTGTAACCTCATTTAAAATGTTTTCATCCCATTTCACTCAGAAGTTACGAACAACGCTTGCTCCTTCCCTCTCCTTCTTACTCAAATCGAAACACTCACGGCACTAGTCACAGCAGCAGCGAGCAGCGGCGGCGTCTCTCCGACTCCGGCTTGGCACTGCCGATTCCCTTTCATCTTCGTTCTTTCCCACTCTTTTATATCAAACTCCTTCGTTCATTAGCGGAATCTGTCCCAACACTTTAATCAACCGAATCTACTTGGTTTGGTAAGTTCTTATCTGATCTCTAGCTTTTTGATATTTTTGGTTGAATGACCATTTCTTATCTGTCTACGGCTTTGTGGGTATCGCCCTATTCATAATTTCATGTTCTTATTTTTGTTAAATTCCTAAGTTTTAATCCAGTGTGCTTTTTCTGCAATTTTAAGTTATATATGTCGAAAGTGAAATATCTAACCGAGGGTTCCTTGGTGGGTGCGAGCAAATTTCTTGCGCACGAAATGTGATTTTTTTTGCTACAGTTTTGGAGCTTGTGGCTGGAAACCCACTGCTTATTGCTTGTCTGCAGTTTAGTCCTCTGAATTTCCTTTACCGTTTGTTGTCCCTGCTGATGCTTGAATTTTTCATTTCTGTTCATTTACACAAGGCTGATGTTGTTCCTAACATACCTTTTTTGTTTAATTTATTGTCGTATAAATTTATGTATGTATTTTTAATCTATTTTCATTGAAGATCCAAAACTATTGGTAGAAAATGGTTGGATTGTTATGTTATTGTCTTAATTTTCTATTTGTATCTGATCATTTGGGTTGAATCAGTTTATTCTCCATGGGGTTGGATACTTTGTTATCCGAAATTGCTTTTGTATGCTTGAAAAATAAAATTTTGGATTATTTGTGATACGATCGGAAATTTTGGACATTCAAAGTATCAGCTATGCAAAATTTTAGATAGTATCACAAATACCCTTTTAGATATGTGAAATCATGGAGATTTTTCTAAATATCGGAATTATGTGATATACAGTGATAAGATACCCAAAACATGGGATATGCTTGTAACACCTGTAGTTTTAGGTCAACACCCATTCCCATCAACAGAAACAATGCATTTTCTTGTTTTCCTTCTTCGTATGATATACTCACTGAGTCTTTTTTCTTCTGCTCTCATCGGCAAATAGCTCTTTGGAGCCTGCTGTTCGTCATCCGGAGCAAAGTGACTTTGAAGTTGATAAAACCATGGTAATTCTTCAATGATCTCCTAGTTTTAATCGATGAAATTGTTTGTGAAATTGCAAAATACCTGCTATTTGGATGTGACAATGTGCTTTTCTCTTCTGTGTTTTCAGTTGTTTTTCTCGTATTTCAAGGAAATTGTGGGTCGAGAAGTTGTGGTGGAGTTGAAAAATGATTTGGCTATAAGGGGCACTCTTCGTTCAGTTGATCAATACCTCAACATCAAGCTTGAGAATACTAGGGTTGTTGATCAAGACAAGTATCCCCACATGGTAAGTTTCTCGCTCATTTTTTTTGGTGTAAAATATCCTAATTTGAATAGGTTTTTTCAGAGGGCTAGTTTTTCTTCTTAGTTTGATAATTATATTGTTAGGAATTAGGATTTATATGTATCAGGCAACTATTCTTCATCTTTGTTTCCTGATTTAATTTACTTCGTAAAGAAAAGTCACTAGAATCCTACACCTACACTAGTTAATAATTTTTCAAGAAACCAACCCTAATATGCTATTTTTTAAGGGTAATTGAGTTTAATTTTTTTTATATATATTTTTTATTGTTTACTTGTCTGGATTTTTTTTGGGTGAGCTTAGGCAAAATTTCCTCAATTTTTGTGTTGTTGGGGGCCAAATACTGGGGATATTCATCTTTCTTTTAAAAACCTAGCTTAATTGTTAAAACAAATTCTCCAACTCTGTAATATCTTTGTTGACACTCGGATTTCCATGCAAAATTCAAATGCAAATATTTGCTGAGGCATCTTTCCTTGCTGCCAAATCGAGTTGCTTGGCTTCTGTTTAAATAATTTGGATGCCAAAAGATATTGGAAACTCATTGCGTTGACTTTGGAAGTGATGGAACTAGTAGTAAAAGAATTCTTATTAGCTTTTTTCTGCAAATCTCCAAAGGTTATCCCTTTGCATTTATTGTAGGAGGGCAATCATGATTTTTTCCTATTCCGCAATGAAATCCTCCTTTGACGTTGTTCCTTCCCTAGCTTTCCATTTCAGTTGAAGGACAAAATTGAGAAATTATGTTTAAAATAAACCTCAGAAATATAGTAGCAGCTTGATTTATGTTGTTTTAGAGCTTGTCGGGTTAATATTGGGGGTTTAGTGATCCCTTGGAAACCATTGTACATAAAACACATTTTTTGGACTTACTCAGTTTGTTGAAGCACAATTTATCCATTTTGAAACAATAATGCAAATATCCAAGTACTAGAGTACATAATGGCTTCAGTTTGCATTTTTTTTTATTGTTATTATTTTGCCATATTGTCATTGTGGATAGTAGCTTTCAAGTATAAGTTTGAGTTTTTTTCGTTTTGATAAATGCTTTTACCGAATTCACTGAAGTTCTTTCTCTTTAATGGAAGTTTGATCCCTTCTTAGTCTAAAACATGTCCGGATGCCCCTTGTGTCTTTTTATTTCTATTTTTTTTCCTTTCTGAAGCTGGTAAGCTATTACTTACATCTGATGTGGAAACTTGCATCTTAATCTTTGCCAATGTGAAATCAGTTGTGTTTGTGGGATGATGGTGTATGTCAAGTTCTAGAATGCTAGCAACTAGAAATTGTAGAATATATTTTAACTCATTGATGGTTTGTACCCTGTAGTGAGACTAGTCTCTTCCCCGCTGAATTTAACAAAGATGCAGATAATGGATATTAGGGGACTGGGTATAATAATGCTGTCATCAAACAACGTACAACAATCTTTGATGCACGGGGACGGTAGTCAGGTGCTATCCCTTGTCCCGAAAACGTCCCGGAAACGTTTCCTCCTCCGGAGACGTTTTGGGGTTAAAATTTATATTTAAATTATTTAATTAATATTTTTATTAAAAAAATATTATTTAATTAATATTTTTATTAAACAATATTAAAATTAACTAATATAAGTAATAATTTTAGAATTTTTTTTATTTTTCTCTCTTAATTTTAGTAGATTTAATCTATTTTAAAATATATATATATATATATAATGTGTGTGTATATATATATATATATATATATATATAATTTTTTTTTGACATTTCCTGCCATCCCTATTTCCTAAATTTTTAAGAAATGGCATTTCTATGTTTCGTTCCGTCCCCGTGCAACAATGACAACAATATAGTATGAATATGTTGTCTTAGATGAATGCATGCTCACATTAATTAGCTTGCCGTGGTCATCCTTAATGCTCGCAATTGGGCATTGCAAATTAACTGGTCAGTACTTTGTATCATGTGCTATTATTTGTCTGTTCACTCTCAATTGTTGAAGATGTAGAGTGCAAACAATGCGTAACTAGGTTGTATGGGAGTGGAGTCATGTGAATGGGAACACAAAGCAAATGAGATGTAGGCAATAGAACTGTGGGTGCAATTCCTGCGTTGTGGTATTGGTGTGTTGTAGAGGATATTTTGTGCCATGATTGTTGTAGTATGAATTTTCATTACTTCTCGCTACAAATATTGACATATATCGATATGTATTGGTAAATATTGGTGATGTATGTGCACATTTTTTTTGTCTCGTTTTGCTGAGATAGCATATTAGGACCCTCAAAATTTTTTTTTTTAATTTTGTTTTATGGGGAGATGGTTATTCTTAGGAGCAAAACCAAGGAAATGCCAAAATAAAATAAAATGAATGTGTCTATATACTCATATGCATGTACATTATGTGTATACATGTATATGCATATAGATTTATATACAGGTAATAAAATCGTAGTCGCGGATTCAGAGCATCTTGAACAATAAATAATGTGTCGTGGTAATCATAGTGTAAATTATTATTATTATTATTTATTGATCAATTGAATATAAATATTCAATAAACTAGCGGTTTATATTATATTAGAAGTATTTTTGTGAGTTATTATATACTAAATTGTCCTAATGATCCTAAATTTGTCTTAGAATAAAAAAATACAAGATATTCGGTAGTACATGTAAAGACAATAAATAACAATACTTTATTATATTTTAATAGTAATTTGGTCCAATATGCACACATATATATATAGTAAATGAATAATGAAAAATTATCATGCATGTTTTTGTTTTAGGAGATTTAAGAATTGTCAATAAATTGCTGATTTATTGGTGATATTTTTTGATTTGTCGGCAGATAAATGTAAAAATTTAAAACTATAGCATATTGGTAATTTTGCATCGCGGCTGACCCAAAAATAGCTAAATAGCGGCTGCTACACTATAGCGGGACCACTATTAAATTGTATATTTGTATATGCATATGAACATGTGTATACGTATGCATATGTATGTACATATCCATATACAAATGTATGTGCATATCTATATACATATGTATATATATACATACGCACATATTTATATACATCTACATTCTACAAGAAGGGTGGAGTTAGGAGTATTTATGGTGTCATAGGATACCATGGAATTTTGGTTTAAGTACAACTTTCATGCACCGAAATTTTGGGGTATATCGTAAAAATTCATTTGGTTCAGTGGAGGACACCATGTGTTTGGGCTTGCATATAGAGTTGGGGGAGGGTAATAGGATTGAGTCCTTGTAGTCCCTTGTTCTTGTTACTTTTACATCCTTTGACCCCATTGTTAATGCATCACAAATGCAACTAGCCATTCTCCAAGAGGCTAGATTTCAAGAGCAGAAAAGCAAATTCCTTATGCTCTTATTAAGCTTAAATATGTGAATGCTAATCATCAGTTTCGAACATACAATTTGTAGATGTGAGAAATTCAAATAGATAAGAACACTTTTAGCTTGATCATTAATGATGAGTTCATCATGTGGGCTTTGTAAAAACTAAGATAATGTTCTATCTTGCTGCAATGAAACTTATTTTTATGATATTTATTAGTAGAGTTATATTCAAAGATAGCATTCTATTCTATATATATATACATTTTAATTGGTAAATCTAAATATTCATAAGATCTTATGTTATTTATTCTTTTCATTGTTTGATAAATTGCATAAGTTTTTAGTTAAGCTATGAAAACATAACTTAATTTCTTTTTGTTTATAATTTTATCAAAATTAATTTATGAGATTGTATGATCAAATGGATGAATTAATGATGTTTTGGTGCGATTTTTAGAAAATATGATTTTATATTGTTAATTATAATATAGCCCCGAGTTTATATGAAATATACTATATAATGCGGAGTTTCTGAAAACTCAGCAAATAACCTTGAGTTTAGGGTCTCATAATTCTGTATGAACAGTAACCATTGACTATGTATTAGATTTAACAAAATTAAAAAAACACTCGGTGAAATGACCTTTTTACCCCGGACCCCATTTCTTATTGTTCCCTCCTTTTTCCTATCCCATTTCTTATCAATTACCCAATACACAATACCTAAAACATCCTTGAGGACCCCATTTGCTATTTTATTCCCTCCTTGGTCCTATCCCATTTCTTATCAATTACCCAACACACAATATCTAAAACACCCCTGAAAGAAAACCCGCAGCCAATTTGTATTATTTGTCTGTATTTCTATGAAGAATTCCCAAACTACACCCCATCACACTTTTTCCCTCTTCACGTTCTCTTCCTCCGACACATTTCTTCATACCTCCCTGCCCCCATGCTATTTCTCTTTCCTCCCCCTTTTGTTTTTCTTTCTCCTCTGCACATCCTCAGCTACATTTTTTTCTCACCCTGCATGACTGCATAATTTCTCTCTCTCCTATGGATAATAATGTAGCTGTTTTGACTCCATCTTTTCTCTCTTATCCTATGACCTGATGGATCTTTTTTCCCTTATCATCAATCTTTCTCTATTTAAACATACTTTAGAAGACTATTTCATTATTGCCTCACACTCTCTTAACATTCATCCCTCACACTCTCACACACTATATCTCTCTTCTCCACAATACATTCATCCCAGCATTTGCACGGTGTAGCTCTCTACACTGTTGCACTTAGCGACTCTTTTTACCACACTTTTAGGCATCACTAATTAGGCTTGGTTTTTTGGTTGGTGGATATGGATGTGAAAGATGGATACTCATAAATTACTCTTGATTAGGCTCAGACAAGCTGATATGTATCTTCAAAGTCTAAGAGAGGATTCAAAGGTCTAGAAGGAAGTGTGGTTCGATGGGTTGAAGATTAAGGAAAGGAATGTGAATCTTCAAGCAAGATTCAACCAAGACTTACAAGAAAATCATGAAATTCAACAAGAATATATCTTTAAATGTTTCTCCAAGAACACATTCAAAGGCTCTAACTAAGATTACTCTAAGTAGTTTTAGGAAGAAATTCACTTAAGAGAGAGAGAGAGAGAACCAAGTATTAACTTGTTATTTCATTCAAATGCTTCGCCTATTCTTCATCTCGTGTTACAAGTGTGTCGACATATGTATATATATATATATGTAACTATACTTTGCTAGGTAACACACTAGGATATCCAAGCTAATGCACACAAGACTAACTAGCACACTAACCTCTAATAGCAACATATTTCTAACCTATACAATACATGAATCAAACAAAAAATTATTAGAAATAAACGTAGCTAATTATTACAAATAAACGTAGCTAATCATTACATGGAAACAACTAACAAAAAATCCTAATTTACATTAAATTGATAACTAGGTCTTCTTTGACTTGAGAGCTTGACTTCCATGCATAATAGATCCTTTGACTTGTAACAATCTTAAAAGTGTTGGCTTCTTGAATATTCTCCATACAAATATGTAACATACCTGCAAGAATCATTTAGTATGTACTTATTACATTTAGCCAAAGTTATATCATCAGGCATATATGGTAATAGGCTCCATTATTAATAATGCCAAATCCTCATTTGCATGAGAATCCTTAGATGCTCCTACATCACAAGTTTTTAAATTATCCCACACACACAAATAAGATAATTTATAGTGAGATCTAGTTTGCAAGTTACATAGATAACATAAATATAAAACAACAAAACTCACACAAGTTTTAAAAGAGAATACTTGATTCTATTATTCAATTCATTACACATGACTTATATAGCTATATTGTACCTAATATAAAACTACTAAAAGATATTATATAAAATACACCGTAACTAATATCTTAACAAATTCATTAACTCTCCAACTACTAAACACTATTTATGATACTGTTCATGTGAATAGTAGCAAATAAACTCTTACTAAATTTTATGTTGTCTTAACTAACAACCTCACACCATAAGATTAATTAAATTAATAGCAAATAAAATAACAATTAATTAACTAAATCTTCCTTGCTAAGACCCAACCTTAATATATAGTATCCTCCCATAGGATATATTATTCCTTCCATCATTTCACTTGTACGGCATAGTGTCCCTCTTTATAGGGTCCCCTATCCCTATCGTAAGACACTTTGTAGTATACTTGTAAGGGTATTGTCTGATTATATGGTATGCTCCCACATCGACTAAAAATAGTACGACAACCAAAGAAGGAAAACAAAGCATACAACCATGGCAGTTTTATCATCAAATTCAAACTATAAAAAATAAATGAATAGTTTACTTGAATTCATTCTATGTCAATGCATAGATAAGGGAACACACTAAAAATAGCTCACTTCAGTTAATATCTTAAAGGATGTATTTTTTTTTTCAATGAGGAACAACACATGCAGGAGCACAAATTTTGGCAGCACAAGGAGACATAGTTGATTATCAACCAACAATATAAGAACAACAAGTGAATAATGATAATACAAAGGACACAGTACAAAAGTTGAAGAAAATGTTTTACTACAAAAGTAAGAGTTGAAACTAAAAACACATATGACTTGGGCATTAGCATTGTTCTACTTATCATAGTCTTCATATTCAAGCATTATACGCATAACATTTGCAAAGATAGTTGTATCATTCTGAAGCAATTTGCATGCATATTTGTATTTTGTACTAGATAACTCTACAGGATAAACAGAATGGAATATGGTGTATCATTTTGAATCAAATTGCATATCTAGCAGATAACCATGTAGGATAAATAGAGTGACATTTGATACTAAGTTCCATTCAATATAAGCAAACTAAAATTGATTGTCATTATATTCAACATTCAAAATAACATGACTACTGATTTAACAGCAAAACATCAGGAATACGCATCAATAACAGTGATGACATTGACCGTGATCACTTCTTATTATGGGCTACATAATATCAACCCAATATGCTTCTAACAATGCTTAAGATCTATGATTACTTCCTACTATGGGCTATACAAAATCAACCCTATGAGCTATACATAGAATGTACAAAAGGTGATTACTGCCACTGCCGAATCAAAGTGAATAAAGTAGGCAAGCCAAAAGATGACTAGGTACCTACTTGATCCTTTAACTCCCTACTGCCTATACTTCCTTATCTTTAATTTTCTTGGAGAAATAGTAGTTGTAGGTGAAGCTACCTGTTTTTTCTTCTTTCCCTTTGCGGCTATTGCCCTTGAAGATCCTTGCTCTTTGTTTTCTTTAATGGCAGAAGCAACCTCTTTTCTTTTGTCTTGCTATAGCAGTATCCCTACATCCTTTCTTATTGTGTCCGTACACTCCAAAAATGTTGTATTTGTGGGTAATAGATCTTTTTCCCTACAAATAAAAGGATAAGTGACCAACAGTTTCATTACCATTTATCATGAACCTATTGTATTGAAGACATGAAAATCATAACCAATTACACACCTTTATCTTCTTGCCATCTTCAAGCCTCCTCACTCTTAGTGGCTTTCCAATCCTTCTTTTCTCGATGGGCGGTAGTATTGTTGGGTTCCTCAGGTTGGGCTAATCAAAGACAAGGTGGATAGGGTGGATGATGTTTTTATATATCAACCTATAGGTCTCAATTTTGAAATACTTGTCCATTAAGTTTTTCACTTGTAGCCTTTCATTAGCAATTGCCTTGTAAACATGCTTACAATGAATCCTAGTGATTTGCCAGGCCTACACTCACATTATCTTGTGTTCAAATTGACTGCAATGGCTGATACAACACCTCTAACCTCAAACTCTCCCCACCTACACCTTGTTGCACTACATCCCCTACTGTTCTTAGCAATCATTGTCAACTTATCACAAGTTTTAAGACATAAACTAGCATCTGACAAACAATCATGGTAATGCTTGCTCATTTCCTATTCTAAACATATAGAGACTTCTTATTTCTATACAAAAACAGAAGGACATTCAATTAGGGAAACTATATTTGTACGAAATAACCCTGCAATATGAACATAGGGCTATCGGTATGCAATCACATTTGAAATAAGCACAAATGAGAATGAAAATGGTTGCACACCTTCAAGCAATGATAGTATAGGTTTGATCCTATCCAAAATTAACTTGGAAGTTTGATTTGTTTTTAGAACAACAAACAGATGCATCAAACTTAAAAGTAGCTCATTGTTGCAGGGATGTCCATGAGGTTATGATACGCATCAGCTAAGTGCTTCTTCATGCTCTGCATTGTCTTCTCTGAGTCAAATGAACTAGTGGCATTTGTAGCTTGCCAAAAAAGAATCTTGTTAGAAAAACAACAATTAACCAATTGCATTGTTGTGAAGATGGAGTACAATAAGCATCAAAGGAAAATGATCTAGTAAGGTACCTGAAATGAGGTGTTAGATGCACCTTCCAAAAGTAGGCATACAAATGCTTGCAAAAAATCCTTTTTGCGCTTTGAGGAAACACATCCCCTAAAGCTTCTCCACCCCCTGCAACACAACCCATTTAAATCATAGCCAATTACAGTGTACAGTAGCTATGACCAATTACATCATACAATCAAATGTCTATCCACCGGATAACCCTCAATGACGTAAGGGCATATGGTGCAAAACAAAGAATCATGAGATAATACCTTATGTCCGTTTATTAGAAATAAAGGTCAGTCTTGACTCAGACTCGTCAATTTTTGAGATTACACGTTTCAACATCTTCAAAAAATAATTCCTACCATTCATTGTCTCTGCTTGCAAGATATGCCATAGGGAACAGTAGATGATTCACATCAAATGCAATGTTAGAGAGGACTACACCGCTAGGGCTGTAAATGAGTTGAGCCAGTTTGGTATTCGGCTCGGCTCGGTTTGTTAAAAATTTAGTTTGGCTCGCTCGTTTAGTTAAAAGAGTCGAGTCCGAGCCTTACTTTTAGGCTCATTTATAAAATGAGCTGAGCCCAAGCTCGAAAAAGTGAGGCTCGGTTCATTTTTTGGCTTTGGCTTGTGATTTTGGCTCAGCTTATTCGTTTAGTTAAACTAGCAGAGCCCAAGCCTTCTCTTAGGCTCATTTAGTTAAATGAGCCAAGACCAATCCTAGGGGTATTCGGCTAGGCTCGGCTTGTTTACAGCCCTATACACCACTATAGTGTCCTTTTAAATGACAACCATCAACATCTATCGTGGGTCTACAACCCCTCACAAACCCGCCAAACATGCACTTGAAAGAAATAAACCATACTTAAATTCCAAGCTATCTCCCTCTTTTTTGGTATTGTGATTACATCTTGATCCAAGTTGGTCGTCATAAGCATCTCCTCATAGTCAGAAGTCTTGTCATAAGACTCATCATATGTGATGTAGGAGCAGAGTCACAGAACATAACACCGAGGAAGACGGTTACGCTACTCAGAGCGGGTGCATGAATATGGGGTATGCATGGCTTCATGCAACGTTTGTTAGCTAGCGTAACATTTATGTCTAAGTACTAGTTATTGTTATTTACTTTTAGTCAATTAGTAACTAAATATTAACTAGCTAGTCTTAAGGGAATTAATGCTTTTGGGAGGGAGTTATTGTTATTTACTTTTAGTCAATTAGTGACTAAATATTAACTAGCTAGTCTTAAGGGAATTAATGCTTTTGGAAGGGAGTTACTGTTATTTACTTTTAGTCAATTAGTGACTAAATATTAACTAGCTAGTCTTAAGGGAATTAATGCTTTTGGGAGGGAGTTATTTATATTTACTTTTAGTCAATTAGTGACTAAATATTAACTAGCTAGTCTTAAGGGAATTAATGCTTTTGGAAGGGAGTTACTGTTATTTACTTTTAATCAATTAGTGACTAAATATTAACTAGCTATTCTTAAGGGAATTAATGCTTTTGGGAGGGAGTTATTTACTTTTAGTCAATTGGTGACTAAATATTAACTAGCTAGTCTTAAGGGAATTAATGCTTTTGGGAGGGAGTTATTTACTTTTAGTCAATTGGTGACTAAATATTAACTAGCTAGTCTTAAGGGAATTAATGCTTTTGGGAGGAAATATGCTTGTAATCTTTTGAAAAGATGCTCGGTTCCTTGGCTATACAAACCATAGGAATCCGAGTAGAAGGACACAACTTGAATAAGAAGAACAACCTTAAGCATTGCTTAAACCCGAATTCTGTGTGGATTCGTCTCGAAACAAAACCGAATCTGTGTGAACGGTTTTGTTCTCGAAACTTTAATCTTTATTTCTGTGTGGTTTAAAGATTAATTTACCCTTCTACCTTGTGATCCATCATCACCAACCCCTTCGAATCCCCATCATCAACCTCCATAATCCATCCTCATCGAATACTCCATATAAACTCCAACCAAGTCCAAAACTCTAACCGTACATACATGAATATGCCCCTTCATTATCCATCCTAGCCACTATCCTAGCTCCAACTATTAGTCTTTTCTTTGTTTATTTAAGTTAATTATTAATATGTCTTGGGTAAGCAATTAAGTACCATCAGTTAAGCAAGATAAATATTAGTTTTTCTTTTTAGCATAAGACTAAGAGTTATAATGGATAACAAGTTAACAATTATGCAGTTTTACGTTATTGTAAATGTGTGCAAACGTGACATAATTATAATATTATATCATCAAGAAGTTTAATATTATAGATTAGCTGCTAAAAAGATCTAACAAATTTAGTGTTATTTGGACAATTTATATATAATGAGTCATTTACATGCTTCTAATATAATATTGAACGTTAGTTTATTGAACAATTATAATTAAATAAAGAATTATTGCAAATTATGAAAGAAAAATAAATTTTCGTTCCGCAATGTTCGCAATACATAATTGAACGTTTATAAAACTCTGATATCGCGATTGCGATCACAATTTTATTTCATGGTTTGGTTCCAAGCACCTGACTTCACACCTTGTCTAGGGACTTATCAATACCCTTCAGAAATTTAAGGATGCAATTATTTTCAACTATGTTCTTGAAGAGTGCACTGTCATGTAGAAACTTTCCATCATGTGATTCAAAAAGATTTAGTTGTTGCCAGTTCCGCATAAGGGCAGTGAAGTATGTATGTGGTGACAGAATTTTCTCCTTGCCTCAAATCATGAAGAACACATCACATCGAAGAGTTTGCCAGTATTATCACTGCTAGAGAATGTGTCATGGGCAGCATCCCATATTTCTTTGGCTGTATTGTGTTAGAGGAGAAAGTTGTCACTAATCTTTGGATGCCATGTAACCATGACATGAATTGATTGTTTTCAGCCCTCCAGCTTTTGAATTTTGGATCAGTGGGGCTGGGTTTGATAGCAACACCAACAAGGTAATCTTCTCAACTTCGTCCACTGATGAACATCATCATGGATTTGGGACCATTGATGGTAATTATCGCCGTTGAGTTTTTGTTTGACAATCAGACCTGACTGATCTGTGGAGATTTGAGAGGTCTGAAATTCGACAGCAGGAGGGACAGTTGTTGAAGATGAGTCTCTGAAAGTCTGCTCGGATTGGCCATGCTCAGACCTGACATAAAGCAGAGAAGGGACTGAGTTTGAATTGGAGTTTGACAGAGTTATGGTTTATGGCTCTGATACCTTGTAGTTGA
The DNA here is from genome assembly GCA_039764185.1 of Tamarix austromongolica. Classification (NCBI taxonomy): domain Eukaryota; kingdom Viridiplantae; phylum Streptophyta; class Magnoliopsida; order Caryophyllales; family Tamaricaceae; genus Tamarix; species Tamarix austromongolica. The sequence goes on from CM077808.1 coordinate 28,389,925, forward strand.
TCAGAGGCAGAAGACAGTTTTATTGGGCATTAAGAGCTGAGAATATGTACATGTTCGAATTTTGGATTCTAGGAAATGATTTAATTTACTCTAGGAAGTAAACATCTTTATGTGAGTAAATAAAGTCAGTACTCGAAGCAAGATTTTTTCCTAAACTACAGCAATCTACTCCTTATATAAAGTAACTAAATATACTACATTATCCATTCCTTAAATCAAGGAACTAAATATCCTGCTGGAATAAAATTCCCGTAGGACTAGTTTGATTTTTTACAGGGGTGCTTGACGATGTTATAGTTGTGCTCTTCTATATACTCTTTTGCAGCTCAGGCTGTGAAGGAGAGAACTAAAGTGGGAGGGGGAAGTGAGAGAGGGGAGGAAGAAGAAGATTATGGTATTTGATAGACTGATAGATAATTGTTTTCATTTTCCGTTTTTTAATGATTATACAAATAGGTTGAGGGTGAGGGCAAACTAGATTTTTTTTAAAGAAAATATTAAAACATGTTAGACGGAAAGTTGGACAAAAGGGCACGCAGTGTATTAACATGTAAGACAAGGGCGTTTGATTCTTACAAATAATAAAGGGTAAGGGTACGAGTGCATTTCATCGAAACACGATGATATATGATGCAAGATCCCAAGATCTGATGTGAAGCTACTGTAGGTGACCTTCCATTTCACAGCTGAGCAGCATGTTTGTTGCTACCTGTACTGATGGCGGTGTTGGCTTGTCTGGAATTAAAATTTGGATTTTCCTTGCCTCGGTGCAATCTCATATGCTTTTTCCAAGATCTTATATGCATGGTTTCACTCCGTACTAGTAATTCTCAGAGACATGGTTAGGCTTTATTGATACATTACCATATATTCTTGCTGCACTTGCCATGTTATGCCGTAATGCTTAGTAAATTGGTATGTGCAGCTGTCAGTAAGGAACTGTTTCATAAGAGGTTCAGTGGTGCGATATGTTCAACTGCCTCCTGATGGAGTTGATGTCGAGTTGCTTCATGATGCCACCAGGAGAGAAGCGCGGGGTGGATGAAGACTTTTTCTCATGGTGATACTGTGTTGATTTTAGCTGAATACTCGAATCTTTGTAACGCTATGAGCCGCAAGATGTTCTCCCTGGTTCTCTCTAATCCGAGCTTTTAGTTAAAAACTGATCAAGGAGCGCTGATCATGCTGACTCAAGAGTTTCTTTCGGCAACCTTCTGCCTATGGTTTTCCACGACGATCTGTGGTAGCCTAATCTTGCTAGCTTATGTTATTTGGCAATTTAAGTATATATCGAGCAATATAATTCGCAGATTTGTTCTATTTGAAAATTTTAGCTAAATTTTCACGAAGAACAAAAATTGTTCTTTGTTAGTAAAGTGAGGAATTTTGACTATTCTCAGCAAGACTTCCAAGCCTCAGGAAGCCCGTCAATAGACCTGTAGTATTTAGAGCATAACTGAGAAGGAGACCCATAGCTGAAGCAAATGCTGCCTGATTTCCATTTTGCGTGACAACAAAGGTGGCTGTAAACCATATCATGAGTCTTTACCAATGTTCCTAAACGGATCGCCTTATGCTTTATATGGACGAATACTTGATAGCCTTATGCAGCGCTTCATCAAAATTTCCATTAACAGGTGACGAGGAGCTGGAATCCATGCGCTTTACCCAGCGTGCGGTGGTCTGAAAAAATAAAATAATATATATATATATATATATATATATTATTTAATAAATGTAGTTTTCACTATCAGAATGATGGTTGGTCTGGTTAAATCTAAACTAGATTCAAAGAATCCTCAGTAGACTGTTTCAAACACAAGCATTTACCCGTGCAACCGAGACCAGTAATGGGTTGAGCATTACCTGCGTAAAATACAAGCTGAATCATTTTTGCAGTCAAGTGTGTCGTACAAAACCTGATAATAAGCAGCAGCAGCATAGAACAAGGCCAGAAGCGGCATTATGGCCCACAAAGGGCATGCTGCTCACAATGCCTATCAATGTGAAAGTTGAAGGGAGCTGTGAGACCGGACCCATAAGAATAGTAACAAGTACATCAACAATCCAATCTGTCACCAAGATCCTTTGCATAGAATCTTGGAGCCTCCAACGGCATTTTGCTCCTGTGAAGTGGACGGGAAAGGTGCTGCAGAGAGAATCATAGAATTAATCACTAGTTAACACTTGACGCTCTTATGTTCTACAATTAAATGAGTGAATGCATACAGTGAATAATGATACCACAATGAGCGATCAACATATGTTTTTGTTTTGGTAGGGTTTTGCTAAAGTTAAGGATAGGGTTGTAAAAGAGCCGAGTTGAGCTGAATATTTTAGGACTCAAGCTTGGCTTATTTAATAGAATGAGACTAAAATAAGGACTCTACTTGTTTAATTAAATAAACGAGCCGAGCTGAGTTGATAAAAAATAAATCGAGCTTTTATTTTTTCGAGCTTAAGCTCGGCTCAACTCATTTAACTAAAAGAACGAGTTGAGTCAAATTTTTAATGAGTTAAGTTAAGCTAAAAACCGAACCGACTCAGCTCTTTTACGACCCTAGGTCTAGTACATATGTTATTTGAAAATATACAATAGGGGTTAAGAAGAGATTGAGTTTTGGTCTATTTATTGTTTATCTATTTTCTTGACCATTATGTAATGACTTACATATCTGAATATTTCCAAAGAGAAAAACCAGTCCAACTTTGTACCTTTGTTTTATACCACTGATGCACTTATGAGTTCATTCATGATGAATTCATTGATGTTACGTGATAGAAAAAAAGTGCCCTCTATCCGGAGCCAACGTGGTTCAGAGATCAACTTGGATGAACATAACTTCAAACTTGAGCAAAACCAAGCCATGGCTGGATGCTATTTCATAGTTCCTGTGTATACTTTAATAATGCACATTGGATTCCTTAGAAAAACATTTCCAATTTTGAACTCCTAAAGTCTAGGCCAAGACATCTAACATAAAAGTGTAATATACTCAACATTTCCATGAGGAGAGAGATAGGGAAGTATAGGAATGTGTTTTAGAAACAAAAGTAAATACCTCATCAACATGTTCCAATTGAAAACACCAGACAGGTCTTTAGGTTTTATCTGGATGGTCATCACCCTTCAATACCTCATTTACAATTCCATCGGCAATAATAAGTAATCTTAAGATCCTGATCTTCTTCTAATACGCTTCCATTTTTCCAACATAATCTTTACCCATCAATTCTAAGATCTTGATCTTCTTCTACAACACTTCTATTTTTCCAGAATAGTTTTTGAAACATTGTAACTATAACACCCTTATTTTTATAACCTTTTTTCGTAAGGAATTTTCCTAGCGTTAAAATATTGAAAACATGTAATATAGAAAAAGATACGATAAATAGTCAGCTCATACCAAACCTAAGGTTAAAACCAATTTTCTTGTGGTCAATATCCAATTCAAGAGAAAAACCACCACTAAATATAAAAGGATAAAAATGAGGTTAACAGAGGTTATTGAGAAAATTTCCACATGGGAAATACAATACCCGATAATCCTATAATCTGACTCAACCTAAGTGAAACCATTTATGGGCCAACACAAGTCTTTGCACATAGGACACCTAAAAACTGCAGTATTGATATACTAATGTATTGAGTAAACCAAAATAATTCTATGGAGATGTCACACTCACACAATACATCCAACACATACAATCATGAGACAAGGAACAAAAGACATACTATAATAATAGATACTAATACATACATTCACCTCAAATACATACAATACTCACAACCATCATGTCTAAAATGGCTAGACATAATATAATAATAATAATTTCCTATGGTAACACATGGAAACATTGATAAGGTTACAAAAATAACCCAACACCATATAATCTCAAATTTTTATTCATTTTATCAATTCTTATTAGGGTTGTCAAATTGATTGAATAAAACCTAACTTTATATCCAAGGTAATGATGTTAAGAAAGCATTATCTCTAATTATTCAAGTTGAGCACATATCTAAGGTTAATGATCACCATAAAAGTATCACATCTAATTATTCAAATCAAACAAATATCCAGGGAAATGGTCACCAAGGAAGTACTGCCTCCAAATGTCAAAATGCAAACACACTCAATTTAGATTATGACAAGTTAATCAAATAAGAAAATTTATACTTAACTTTTGGAAATGACATATATTGTAATATAGGGCCATGATAGCCAAGGAAGGAGTGTAAAAAACACTCGATATAAAGTTATCCATACAAAATGTTGGCACCTCAAGTCTTTGAGTATTGATAAAGCTGAAATGGGCCATTTAACTTGAAAGGCTAAAACTATTCACTTGAAGGCCTACATTAAAGACACGATATTCAAACTCCATTTCTCTTTAAGTAGTTAGTATTTTATTAAATCCATAAAATTTATTACAAAAGGATAATAAGACCCACGCAAACATTTTTAACTAAGTCTACTTCACTTTTCATCACAAAGAGTCAAAACAAATTGAGCCATAAGCAACTTAAGAATAGGCATTAAGCTTTGTCCCAACCACTTAACAACATTATTCTATTTCATCCACTTATTTTTTCAATTATTCCAAGTTGACATAAAATTAAATCAATAATATCCAAGGTCAGGGTTTAAATAAGGGAAAGAAAGGAAAACACAAGCACACAATATCACAAAAATCACTTGGATAACCAATCAACTATTTATCTAGACTAGTCAAATGGCCTGCATATAAACCTGCAAAAATAGTAAAATAGGTAAACCAATCAACTACTTTGGGATAACTAGTAGACTACTCTAGAAGAACTAGCCAACTACTTTCTTAAACCAACCAAAGTTGAAATACTTGCACAAATTACACACTTTAATGAATCATTCTCAACATTCCAAAATTGCATGACACCTTCTACACTAGAATACACATGGTAATATACTCACATGCATAAAATTATAATTTGACATATTTATATCATCTATAGAGGTGGTTGTTTTACCTAGCCTCTAATAGTACAAAGCATAAAGAAGATAAAATAATCAACTTCCAATCTTAGGTCTTAAAAATCTCTTAAAAAGATTACAAAATCCAATATAGCACTAGGTAAAAATAAACTAATTATCTCTATGTGTTGACAAATGTAAACACTAATTGATGATAATTTCACAAAGCTAATTATATTCACCACACTAAGAATTTGTCAAGATAAGATAGACCAAAAAGTATTAAGATCATATGATACTCATACTTCTATTTACTAATCTAATTGAGGTAAAAACATACATGTTAATCAGGTGATTACTAAAATAATAGCAAGACTAAATGACTTGATAGAAGAATGACGAGGAAGAAAAAAACTGATGGAAGTTGTAACTTCCACTTTTAAAATTTATTTGCGTACCTAAAGGGCCACATGAGAATCTAAAGCACTCAAAGGGCCATAAAAAATATGGACATCTAATTTGGAATAAATTGCCTTGGCCATTAAAACTCATCTAATTTTTTCCACCACTAATATTACTTCATATTTCACCAATCTTAGTGAGGTCACCACCCTAATAATAATCAACATGGTAATAAAAGAGTATAAAGAGTATAAATAAGTTATAATAACTATATAGGAAAATACTTTAGAGGTTTTGGATAACTTACATATGGTAAGGTCATGGTTTAAAGCCGTTACACCTATTACCCTCTCATATGTTTTTGGCTCAAAGGGGGATCCAAATAGTATATTAATACCTCCAAGATCATCTTTCTCTCATTTTTCATTTTATACACACTCTCCTCTACCAAAATTGGTGAGAATAAGTGGGGATGAGATAGGTTGGACAAATGAGTTTATAATATCAAAGAATGATTAGAGAATCTAATTATGTAAACAAGGTGTTACACCAAGCCATCCTTAGAGGCCAACTTCTTGCACTTTACAATGTTAGTATTTTATTTAAGGTCATCATTGTCCACACATACACCTATTTAGGTTCACATCAATATCAACCAAATAATCTCAAAGGAGCGCATCATAAAATAGGTCATAACTGACCAATGAATAGGCTATAGTAATATAACATCCAACTTATTTATATTTTTTTACCAATCCATTAAAGACTAATGCCTGAGCATATGAAATTATTATATTCCTATTAGGTCATTATATAATAATGCTAAAGTATCCAAATATACTATTCTAATTATTCAAAATAAGTCACTAAAGACTAATGCTTAGGCTATAGCCATAGGACATCTCAGTCTATTCTAATTATTTCAAATATGTCACTATAGACTTATTCCTAAGCTGTAATTTTATGGAATCAAAAGTAAATTAAAACAAAAAGGTCTAAAGGAAACGGTAAACAAATGGTAAAAAGGTCAAACATAATAAACAAATATATAAAAAATTCTTAGCTAATTAGTCGATGGCTCACCCATACTAGTCTATTAGTTCGATAACAAGTTGATTTGGAACCAGTTGATTGCTTTGTAACAACCAACCAATTGATTTGGAACAAATATTTAACTTCTTTGACCAAAAAAATTGATGTATTAATTCCTTAGAAAAAATTAATTGATTTTTGGGCTACGATGCATAACTAGTCAACTATTTAGGCTAACTAGTGGGATGGTTTAGGGAAACCAATCAAATAGTTCACTAATGACTCATATCAAACATGAATTCACACTTAGTAAAAAATTATCATATTTTTCTATCCAATCTTAATATAATCAAAACTCTTCATAAAATCATGGTACACCCCAAAATCAATTTTTTTTATACATCTAATATACAAATCATACGCACAAATAAAATTCAAATCATAAACCATTGATCATATATCACAGTTCACTTAAAGAGAACCAAAATAACCTATCATGCTCTAAACCAATTTATTGCTTCAAACATAAAAATAGAATTCATCATACATTGTACACATAGTAATGGTATCATGGATTGAGTTACGAAGCAGATATTCAAAATACTAGGCATAGGGCATACTCTTGACATTTTTCACAATAGTGACATGCTATTCATATCAACCACAACAATAACATGTTTAGAATATTAAAATTGTTCATGTAACACTTATCACACAATTCTAACTTTATAATGTCTAACTAATTTACCTAGCTCTGAGCCTAAAGCAAAATAAGATAATAAAGAACTCCTTTTAAAAAAGATTTATGATGTGGAATCCTCTTAAAATACTTTAAAAATGAACACAATTATAGAGAAAAATTATTTTAACATATCAAATAAGAAATTGGATAGGTAGAGAATAAAATAAAAACTAGTCTCTTATAAAGGTGAATACGAGGAAGAATGGAAATTGAAAGTGAGCTTCAATTATTTCCAAACCTTGACTCAATTTTTCTTAAGGAAACAATTTTTAGAATAAGGATAAAAAAAATTAAAGGAGAAAAAAAGAGAAATGGAGAAGGAAGGAACTTTATAAGAGAAGAAAAGAAAGAGAAGGATATTTTTGCACTTGGAATTTTTTTGGACAATTAGTGAAGTGAAGCCAAGTGAGTTTTAGTGTTAGAAAAAAACCCACGCCTCCTATAAGCCATGTTAGTCGACAATGATAGGAAAGATAAGAACGAGCATGGAGTAACATCTACTTGAGTGCTAGTGAGGTACATTATAAGGAGGGTATGACTAAGCTGATTGTAAAATAGTAGAAGTGAGTAACGACATGGTGAGGGAAATGAAAGGAGGGTAAAGAGGGAATCCATGGTGCTACCTCCATTATTTTCAATAGGCCTAAGGGAATTAGGGTGCCATTAAAATTGATAAAAAATCTTGGTTTGGTAAGATATGTAGTAAAAATAGTTTTAGTAAAACATTTAGTAAGCTCAATGAAATAATATTCCAACACCATATGAAAATAATCACAAAACCTATAGAAATATTTATTGACAAAAAATATATCAAAATCATGAATTTGCATAATTTTTAGAAAAAGGTTTAGAGGTCATACAATGCCTAAATCAAAGTCCCCAGTTAAACCACTTGATTGGCATTACTCAAATTAAAAATCTAAAATTTAGAATACTAATGGATTGATTTATCCTACAACTAATACGCTAGTATTATAGTTTGAAACATTTAAAGTATTTTTACAACATAGATAATCATATAAATTTTTTTTGAATAATTAAATGTATACAAATCTTTATCTAAGGCATATAGTTTGATAAATTAAGGTTTTTTTATTTATAAAATGTGTTCTTATAATTATAGATTTGGTTCATGTTTGAATAACTAAAGGATTATTTATACAAGATTTGATCAAGATAAATTTGATCATCTCATGTACTCTAGCTTATGGAATAAGAAGATGATGGTGATTCTACTTTAGAATAGAATAGAATAGAGAAGGCCTTTTACTAGAAATCAAGGACACCTAAATCAATGACTGATGAGAAATTTGATGAGATCTCTTTGAATGCTTTTTCTAATATATAATTGTCTCTATATAATAAGGATACCTACATGAGAGTTTGAGAAAAAAAGATAATTGTGTTCACTCTATGGTTCAATTTAAAATCTCCTTAGCCAATGAATTTTATCATGAATAATCTAGTGTTAAAGAGTAGATTTGTATTATCCCACTTTTAGGTACCCTAATGCATGTTAAATTATGTTTTTCATTGTGATTTCATTGTGTTTAATCATGGGTTGAAAATGTATTTTGATATTTAGGCTCTATAAGGTTTTGATATTTTAAGGAGACTTGGTTTTTGAGGAATCTTATCAACTAATTTAGCCATATACTGATCAACAAGTTTGCATGTTCTTAGAGTTTTAAGTTATGGAAGAACTAGCCAACTATTTTTGATAGATTAGTTAAATGGTAAAGTTAATAAGCTAGTTTTTTTAGATTAGTCAATTGATTCTTCTAGGCTTTTACGTTTTGAGTTTGATTTGATTTGAATCTTTCTCAAATGGTTGCATAAGTTTATGATTAAGCTCTATAATGATTTTCAATCATTTTTTGGGATTTAAAATATCTCCAAAGATTCTTGACTTTTTCCCAAGTCTCTTTTATCTCCTTTCACTTTCTTTGATGTGTAGGGTTGAACTTGGGAATCAAGGAAACCCCATGTTGATATGAATCTTAAAAATTTATACTTAATTAATTTTGATAATTGATGTGAATCATTTATTACTTATACTTGTTTGTCTTATTTGTGTGAATAAATAGGAATTTGATGCAGCACATGGATTCTGGATGCAGCTGTTGGAGTGTTGCAGATTATGTATTTTTTTGTTAATTGTATGTAATCCCATGTGATGCATTCGCCGGTCGAATTGGCTAATGGAAATTAGGTCGGTTGTATAATCCGCCACCCGTTCCATAATAATGGATTAGTTGGATTGTGGATTAATCAATCCTTAATAGCCATAATTAGCTAGAATTAGTATTAGCTGATGGGAGTTGATGTCTAATTTTTATCTTGTAATTATGGGAGATTTTTGTTGATGTAATTGTGGGCTGGTCGGGTGTCTAATTATCGACCACCTACCGATCGTTTCCCTGTTTGTGTGTGTGTTGGGCTATACTCGAGATTGGGCTTGGTCTTGTATTTTTATACGTCCTGTATGCCTCCTATAAATAGGGGACATACGCCTGTTGTACGCAGATCTTTTGGCTGAATAATACCATCTTCTTGATTTTCTCTCGATTCTTCTTTCGCGATCTCTCTCTCTCGGTGAACCTCTCACTCGCTTCTTCTCTGTTGTGTCTGTTCTCTGTCTTTAATCAATCTTGATCGTTCTTTATCTTCTCTTGAATTCAGTTGGCATTGTAAAACTATGCCTCTAAATCTTTGGATCTTCCTTTGGGAGTTTTCCTTAGGCTGAATCCGGTGAATCGATCCCCGCGCTCGATTAATTTCTTCGATCCTTTCGTGAAACCCTAACATGTTTCCATCATTTGGTATCAGAGCCTTGATTATTCAAGTCCTTGTGGTTTAATTGTTACTCCTACGTTCTTTTTCACTTCTGGTTCGATATCTGTTGTTTTCGCTAACCCTACTTTGAAGTGTGAAATTTTAGGTTTTGCTAACGATAAAGGCTTTGCCAATTTCCGTCGTTCTTAAACCGGCGATTGAAGTATTTTTGTTCGCTATTTCAAAGTTCCTGAAAGAAACCCTAATCGACCTAGGGTTTGGTCAAGAAATTGAATCTTGGCTAATTGCGAGACGTATTTGTTTGTTGGTAACCTCGAATCGTAAATTTCTTGTTATATACTACTGACTACTATAATTAATTTCCAATTTCTTTCGAAATATTATATTATTCGTTTGATAAGTATACAGGTGAAATAATCGGCGAACCCTTTTGGTTTCGGGAAAGAAGTAAGACCTCCAAGAAGAGGGGTCTCTAATTAAGTGGATTATTTGTTTAAGCATTTGCGGTAATATCGTTCTTCTCATTTATCTATCATTGTCTAATTGATATTTGCCTGGAAAATTCTGAGTAAGCTGTATTATTGATATATCTGTTAGTCAGTGATACTGTGATATTTTCTTATAATTAGTCTGTGTGTTCTGTCTGTCTGAATTTATTAATTAAGTTAATCCTATTTAATTAACTGTGACTGTGTTAGTTGATTAAATCAAAAGAATTTCATAATGTCTAACAATGGACAGTCTGTTAATCAATCTGTTTCTAGTAATGACCTATTAGAAACTCTTAGGACTTTTCAAGAACAAATGACTGCTCAATTTGCTGTATTATCTGATAATTTAGAACAAAGAATAGGGGAACAGGAAATAAGAATTAATGAGTTACAACATAATAGAGTTGAAACTAACCAAGCAGGGGTTTTAGGAAGAGCTCCTATGGACCCTAGGATCAGAATTCCACCCATAGCTAATCTAGAAGAGTTGGAAGATCAAGTATCTAATAATAGTGATAGAATACCTAGGCAGAACAATAGACAAGATAGGGAGTTAGAGTTCATTGATAGGAATCTAAATAATCTTAAGCTTAGTATACCTGGGTTCAATGGCAGGAATGACCCTGATTATTACTTTGAGTGGGAAAGGAAAATAGAGCTAGTGTTTGAGTGTCATAATTATTCAGAAGAGAAGAAAATTAAGGTAGCTGTAGTAGAATTTATTGAGTATGCTTCCTCTTGGTATCATAATTTGGTGTTAACTAGACGTAGATGTGGGGAGCCACCTATAAGGACTTGGGAAGAATTTAAAATTTTAATGAGGAAAAGATTTGTGCCAAGTTACTATTATAGGAAATTACATAAGAGATTACAAACAATTAGTCAAGGAATGAGGACAGTGGATGATTACTATAAGGAATTAGAGGTCTTGATTATTAAGACAGGAATTATTGAGGATGATGATGCTACCATGGCTAGGTTTCTGAGTGGACTAAATTCTGAGATAGCTGATAAAGTAGAATTATATCCTTGTGGAACTTTAGGTACAGTAAGGAAGTCTAGACAATATAAACCCCCTGGGATTGGGTTTAAGAGTACAGTAAGGAGAAACTTTGGGGGAACTACTTCTAGAAAATGGAAGAATACTAGTAAGGTTGAGTCTAGAGGTAGGAATAATGAAGTTAAGGTAGGAAATAAGTTTGAAAAGGGTAAGAATGTGATAACAAACCCTGTGAATGGATCAAACAGAACTAGGGATATTAAATGTTTTAGATGTGGAGGATTGGGACATATAGCTGTTGAGTGTCCAAACAAGAGAAAAATTTTAATTAGAGAATCTGGAGACATAGAATCTGAATCTGAAGAGGAAGATGTAGAGATTAGTGTGGTCAGAGAGGATGATAGTGATTTAGAAGAAGAAATAGAATTTCCAGTGAGTAGGGATCTTTTTGTAGTACGTAGGGCTTTAAATAGTAACAAATTACCTGATTCTAATGCTATACAGAGAGAAAATATATTTCATACTAGGTGTTTAATTGATGATAAATGCTTTAACATGGCCATAGACAGTAGTAGTTGTATTAATGCTGCTAGTACCTTGTTAGTGTCTAAGTTAGATTTAACAACTACTAAACATCCAAAACCATATAGATTGCAATGGCTTAATGAGTTAGGAGATGTCAAAGTTAGTCAACAAGTTTTAGTAAACTTAAAATTAGGAAAATATGAAGATTCTGTTATATGTGATATAGTTCCTATGCATGCTGCTCACTTGTTGTTAGGTAGACCTTGGCAATATGATAGAAAGGTAATACATGATGGTTATAAGAATAGATATACAGTACAGAAGGATGATAGGAAGATTGTTTTAGCACCTATGACTCCAAAAGAGATATTTGAGGATCAAATTAAAATTAAGTCTGATTACAAGGAATTATCTAAGCCTAGTTTGGAAACTGAGATTAGTTCAAAGGACATTAAGGGAACATCTGGGTTTTATGCTAAAAGTAAGGATGTAGGAAAGGCTATAAGGAGACATGCCAATGTATATTTGATGGTTTTCAAGGAGTGTTATGAGTGTCAGTTAGGAATAAGTGAAGAAATACCTAGTACAGTAAAACAATTATTGGGAGAATATAGTGAATTGTTTCCTGAGGACATTCTTAGTGGATTACCTCCATTGAGGGGAATAGAGCATCAAATAGATTTTATTCCAGGAGCTATTATACCAAACAGACCTGCTTATAGGGCTAATCCTGAAGAAGTTAAGGAATTAAAAAGGCAGGTTTCTGAATTGTTAAGTAAGGGATACATTAAGGAGTCTATGAGTCCTTGTGCAGTTCCAGTGTTATTAGTGCCTAAAAAGGATGGTAGTTGGAGGATGTGTGTGGATAGCAGGGCAGTAAATAAGATAACTATAAAGTATAGATATCCAATACCTAGACTTGATGAGATGTTAGATTTATTACATGGTGCTGTTATATTTTCAAAAATAGATTTAAAAAGTGGATATCATCAAATTAGGATGAAACCAGGAGATGAGTGGAAGATAGCTTTTAAAACTAATTTTGGATTGTATGAATGGTTAGTGATGCCTTTTGGGTTATCAAATGCTCCTAGTACTTTTATGAGGCTTATGAACTATGTTTTGAGGGACTTTATTGGAAAATTTGTGGTTGTTTATTTTGATGACATACTTATATATAGTAAGTCTTTAGAGGAACACTTGAGACACTTAAGGATTATTTTGAATGTGTTTAAGACAGAACAGCTTTATGGTAATTTAACTAAGTCTAGATTTTTTTTGGAAAATGTGGTTTTCTTAGGATTTGTGGTAGGAAAAGATGGCATATATGTGGATAAAGATAAGATTAAAGCTATTCAAGAATGGCCTGTGCCAAAGAGTGTGACTGAAGTAAGGAGTTTTCATGGGTTGTGTTCTTTCTATAGGAGATTTGTAAGGAATATTAGTACTATAGCTACTCCCTTGACTGCCATAAAAAAGAAGGATAATGGATTTAGGTGGGGTTTAGAACAGCAAAAATCTTTTGAAACACTTAAAAATAAATTAACCCAAGCACCTGTGTTAAGCCTTCTTGACTTTGAAAAAAATGTTTGAATTAGATAGTGATGCTTCAGGGTTAGAAATAGGGGCTGTACTTTCTCAAGAGGGAAAACCAATAGCTTATTTTAGTGAGAAATTAAATGGTAGTACTTTGAATTATTCTACTTATGGAAAGGAGTTGTTTGCTTTAGTAAGGGCTTTAGAGGTTTGGCAACATTACTTGTGGCATAGAGAATTTGTAATTAATACTGATCAAGAAGCTATTAAGTATTTAAAAAGTCAATCAAAGTTAAATAGAAGACAAGGTAGATGGATAGAGTTTATTGAAAGTTTTCCTTACATGATTAAGTATAAGAAAGGAAGTGATAATATAGTTGCGGATGCCCTATCTAGGAGATATGCTTTATTAAATGCTGCTGATACTACTTTGTTAGGTTTTTCTAGTATTAAATTGTTATACTTTGAAGATCTTGATTTTAAAGAAGTTTATAAAAAGTGTGAAGTTTCTACACAGAGGAAATATTTTATTAATGAAGGTTATTTGTTTAGGGAAAATAGGTTATGTATTCCTGAATGTTCTTATAGAGGTTTATTAATTCAAGAAGCTCATAGTGGTAGGTTAATGGCACATTTAGGATTTTAGAAAACTTTAGATATATTGACTGATCATTTTTATTGGCCTCACATGAAGAAGGATGTGTTAAAATATTGTGTCAATTGTATTGCTTGTAGACAGGCTAAAACTATTTCAAAACCATTTGGTTTATATACTCCCTTGCCTGTGTCTAACCACCCTTAGGTTGATGTTTCTTTGTATTTTATTTGAGGATTACCTAGGACTAATAGAGCTAAGGATTCAATAATGGTTGTAGTAGATAGGTTTAGTAAGATGGCTCATTTTATACCTTGTAATAAAACAAATGATGCTGTGGCTGTGGCTGAATTTTTTTTTAATGTAGTTAAATTGCATGGCATACCTAAGACTATAGTTTCAGATAGGGATGTTAAGTTTTTGAGTCATTTCTGGAAGGTTTTGTGGGGAAAATTAGGAACTAAATTATTGTTTTCTACAACTTGTCACCCTCAAACTGATGGACAAACTGAGGTAGTAAATAGAACATTAGGCAATATGTTAAGGACTGTCCTTGGAAAGAATCTTAGGCAGTGGGAATATGTTTTACCTCAGGTAGAGTTTGCTTATAATAGGACTTTGCATTCTACAACTAATAAAACTCCATTTGAAATTGTGTATGGTTTTAATCCTTTAACTCCTTTAGACTTAAGTCCTTTACCTCATGCTGATTTGCAAAATTTTGATGCTGAATCTAGAGCTAATAATATGAAAAAGTTACATGAGTTTGTAAGTCAACAAATCACTAAAAAGGTGTAGCAAATGGCTGAAAATGCTAATAAAAGGAGGAGAAAAATGATTTTTAAACCTGAGGACTTAGTTTGGGTACACCTTAGGAAGGAGAGGTTTCCAAATTTTAGGAAGTCAAAATTAGATTCTAGAGGAGATGGACCATTTATTGTGTTAGAGAAAATAAATGACAATGCTTATAAGATTGATTTACCTGCTAAATTTGGGAATGTTAGTAACTCTTTTAATGTGGCTGATCTTAGTCCATTTCTGGGACTTATTCAGGTTTCAGAGGCGAAACCTTTTCAAGAAGAGGGGAATGATATGAATGTTAAAAATTTATACTTAATTAATTTTGATAATTGCTGTGAATCATTTATTACTTATAATTATTTGTCTTATTTGTGTGAATAAATAGGAATTTGATGCAGCACATGGATTCTGGATGCAGCTGTTGGAGTGTTGCAAATTATGTATTTTTTTGTTAATTGTATGTAATCCCATGTGATGCATTCGCCGGTCGAATTGGCTAATGGAAATTAGGTCGGTTGTATAATCCGCCACCCGGTCCATAATAATGGATTAGTTGGATTGTGGATTAATCAATCCTTAATAGCCATAATTAGCTAGAATTAGTATTAGCTGATGGGAGTTGATGTCTAATTTTTATCTTGTAATTATGGGAAATTTTTGTTGATGTAATTGTGGGCTGGTCGGGTGTCTAATTATCGACCACCTACCGACCGTTTCCCTGTTTGTGTGTGTGTTGGGCTGTACTCGAGATTGGGCTTGGTCTTGTATTTTTATACGTCCTGTACGCCTCCTATAAATAGGGGACATATGCTTGTTGTACGCATATCTTTTGGCTGAATAATACTGTCTTCTTGATTTTCTCTCGATTCTTCTTTCGCGATCTCTCTCTCTCGGCGAACCTCTCACTCGCTTCTTCTCTACTGCGTTTGTTTTCTGTCTTTGATCAATCTTGATCGTTCTTTCTCTTGAATTTAGTTGCCGTTGTAAAAATGTGCCTTTGAACTTCCTTTAGGAGTTTTCCTTAGGCTGAATCCGGCGAATCAATCCCCGCGCTCGATTAATTTCTTCGATCCTTTCGTGAAACCCTAACAGGTTTCCATCACATGTATTCACCATTTTAGGTTAGCTTTGTTTTAGCTTGGATTTGTTTCATTCCAAGAGATATCTACTTAGGTGTTGAGAGAGATTTTCAAGGCCATAAATTCTCCTAAACCAAGATATCAAACTCCTAGCCTTATTTTCTCTTTTACACTCATCTCTTATCTGTGTATAGAATATTTTTCTCTTTGACTCATATACTCTCCCATGCACCAAACAGTTTCCTCTCATTGTTATTTATTCTTTTAATTTTCTCTCCCTCTCCAATTCTTCTCTTAACTCTCTTTTTTTTCCCTTAACCAAGAGAGGGTTATATGTAGGAAAGGTTGAGTATTTAAACTTTTCCTTTGATTTTTTAATTTAAAAAAGGTTGTATATTGCCTATGTTTTCATAATTTTAAGCCTTTTTAAGCTAGTTTTTAAAGAAGTTTTTCTAAGGTTTTATATTTTTTCTTCAAGGACCCAAATGATCGGAGCCTTTAGAACTCCTAGTTGAAGGTAAACCCTTATTTTTTTTTCTTGTGTTATTTTGCTAGGGCTTGAGGTAAATCATTATTTCTATTTTATCTAGTTAATGGAATGAAAATGATGTGAATAGTTGATTTTATATGATATCATGCATATTGGTAAAAAAAAAAAAGTATTAAGCATGTTGGTGGAAATGATCAAGCATAGGTAGATGAGAATGAAAAGAGGATTTTCTATGCATATCTAAAAAGATCTATCTCTAGGGTCTCATGGATTCTGTTGTAGTTGAGCATGTTGATGAGCCTAGAAAGTTGAGCATGATTCATGAAAGGCATAAAGTATTATGTGAGAAATTGAAGCATGAAATATAACTCCAAGCCTTAGGTAAATTTTGGCCATGTTAAGCATGATTTTTAGTGTTTTGTGTGATTTTAAGCATACCTAGGTATATAGTATGTTATATTTGGTGTTTGAAGTTGGGGAATGATTTAGATACATGACTATTGATTCCCAATATAAATTAAAAGTGTGCCTTAACCTCAACCAAAGTGTGTGTGCAATGTTTTTGAGGATCCAGTTGTATTACCAAAAAATTTTAAAAAATAGAATTTAATAATTAATCCTCATTTAGGGTAATTTAATTATTTTGGTTTATATATGATTTTTTAATAAATTAAAATAAATATTTTATTATTTTATCATACATTTTTATTTAAATAAATTTTCAAATCCATATTTTACTAAAATTATCCTATTAAATTTTAATTAAATTATTTTATTAAAATAATTTATTCACCTAAATAAGTAAATACCCTAATTCTAAAATTGTTTTATTTTTATTTTTCCCCTTATCCTTTTTCCTTTTTTCCTTTCCTCTTTCCCCTTTTCTTTCTTCTTTTTCCTTTTTCTTCTTTTCTTCCTCCTTTGGGCCACCCAACCCTCTTCTTCTATCCTTCTCCTACTAGGCTGCTGCCCCCTCCTCTTCCGTCTCTCCATGCCTCGCCCATCCAGCCCGCCTCCCATCTTCCTTTTTATTTTCTTTCCTTTTCCCCCTGGTTGGGCCAACCCAACCACTTCCCCCTTCCTTCCTCCTTTTCCCTCAGGTGCAGGACGGCTTGCTCTTCCTTTCTCCCACCCAACTGGCCTGCATTCCCCTTTCTTCTTCTTCTTCTTCTTCTTCTTCTTCTTCTTCTTAGTCTTATTCTACTTCTTCCTTCACCCTACATTAAACCACCCTACATTGAACCAAATAGCTCCCCATATCTGCAACCTACTTGCAACCTTCCCCTTTGTATCTACTATTGCAACATGCCCTCTCCCTCTCTCCTTCATCCCTTTCCCTTCCATTTTTGACCATGCACAATCCCTCTTGCATGCCTATTTTCTTTCCTTTTCTTCCTTCCTTCCTTCTCTCTACCATCTTTCTCGACCCCCTACAGCTTGCAGCAACCTAGCTTGACCATGCTAGCCCTCCTTTCCCTCTTCCTTTTCTTCCCCTTATTTCCTCCTTCTCTGCCCATTTTCTATCTCCCTCAACCTTCCCTTTCCTTCTGAGCCTCCCTTTTTCCCTTATTCTTCTCCTTCACTATTTTTGCTTCACTACCCTCAACCTCTGCCTTTGCCACCAAACCAACCACCACACCAACTCCCTAACCTCTGTTGCTTCCTCCCTACACCAGCTAATAACCACCACTTACCCTACACCCACCTTTCTCTTCCCATTTCTTTTCTTCTCCTTCTCAACCTCCACCCTACACCATCACCTTGTGTTGTCATCTCCTCTCTTTTTTTGCCTCTAGAGCCACCCCTCAACCTATTGACACATCCTTTACTACCCCTTACCTTAGCTAGCTGAAATCTCCCCTGTAGTTCCCTCCTTTCTTCTCTTCTTTTCCCTTCCTTCTTCTTCTCCATCCTTACACCCACCTTTCTATCCTTGCTGCCATCATCTCCACCACCCTGAGCCACTAATCTCTAATCCCTAACCACTACTTACACCCTGCTATCCCTCCTACACTCAACCACCAACCCTTATTCCCATTCACACGCCCTTAACCTAAGCCTCAAATAACCCTTGCCTAGACCCTTTACCTTTCCCCTCATCCACCATCTTCTACCCTCACTCTCTCATATTTCCCTTCTATTTTTGTGCATGTAGCTCACACTGCCATGCAATGTGAGACTTGGTGCATATTATGAGAATTTTCAAGGTATAAATGTAGTTAGAATTCATATGTATTTACTAAGTTTTTGATAAAAAAATTATTCTTTTAATATTCTACTACTAATATGCTAGTTTTGATATTTTTTCTAGGTATAAATTTTTACTAATCAAATCTTAAACTTTTAACCAGAATACCGGTAAATTTTTGTTATTATTAAAAATAAGATAGCCATTATATCCTACTAAAATGTGTGAATATATGTATGCTAGCACATTAGGGTTTTTGAATATGTTTATTTGCATATTATGTGGTGTTAAGTATATTATGATTTGTGGCATATGTTGGAGGTTGGAATGAGAAGCATGCTATATTTTACCATGTGTAGACATGATGGTTAAGGAAGGAGCCTTATTGTTAATAGCAATGTTAAATGCATATATATATATATATATATATATATATATGTCATGATAAGCTAATTTGGCCATTTATAGTAGAGATAATGTTAATATGAGCCCTAGGGGAATTTTAGAAATTTTCCTGTACAAAAGGTGTGACCTAAATAAGTATGTATGGTGGGTGATAATAGGTATTAATAATAAATAATAATAGTTGGTGGTGTTAGATGATGTACATATACCATGGGTATTAATATTTTATGTGATAAGGGTATTTTTGTGTATTTGGTATAAGAAGGACAAATTGGTAATTTGTATGAATAAAAAGGGTAACACGATACTAAGAAGGGCATTTTAATAATTTTACATGGAAAAGGGGGTAACTTGATAATTTTATGAGTAAAAAGATAATTTGATAAATTATTAAATAAGAAGGGTATTTTGGTAATTTTGGCATAAAAGAGGTAACTTGGTAATTTTATAAACATAATGGGTAATTTGGTAAATTATTAAATAAGAAGGGTAGTTTGGTTATTCTGGCATGAAAAAGATGCAACTAGATAATTTTATGAATAAAAAGGGTAATATGGTAAATTAATAAGTAAGAAGTGTATTTTGGTAATTTGGTAAAAAAAGGGATAAATTGGTAATTTAATAAGTATGGAGGGAAATTTAGTAATTTAACACATATGAGGGGTGAATTGGTAATTTTAACAAGTATAAAGGGTAATTTGATAATTTAACAAACTTGAAAGGTAATTTGATAATTTTAACAAGTATGTAGGGTAATTTGGTTATTTAACAAACCTGAAGGGTAATTTGGTAATTTTAATAAGTGTGAAGGGTATTTTGGTAATTATATAGGAATGAAGGGTAAATTGGTAATTTTATAGGTATAAAGGGTATTTTAGATAATTATACAAGTATGAAGGGTAATTTAGTACTTTGACAAGTAAAATGTTATTTTAATAAATAGGAAAGCAAGATAAGTATTTTAATAATTTTGTAAGTATGAAGGAGTAAATTGATAAATTGCATATAACATGTCAATGGATTTAATGAGCCTCCATAATAAGACATAAAAGATATTAAATAATAGAATAAGGGTCTACGGCCTTTGTATCACTTGTTTAAGTATAACCATGAATATTATAAGGATAAGGACATTTTGTCAAATTGTTGAATATCATAAGGATAATACCTACTATAGGGTTTAATGGATGATAAAGGTTATGATCTGATATTTATTCCATAATCATGCATGAGGTGCCTTAGTTGTTAATCATATATGTAAATGCGTGCTGGATATGCTAAAAGTACATTTTAAGGATTACTTGATTTATGATCCCTTGGTATAGAGTACTTGATTCTAAAACCAATATTATAAATATGATATGATAACCTAATATAACATGTGAATAAATGGAAATGAATTATGTAATGGAACTATATGAAAAAAAAGGATGGCCTTAGTGGACTATTTAAGTTAACATGGTCAATAATGCCAATAAGGATTACTTGATAACAACAGAAATAAATTAAAATGATTAAGCATGTGATTGATGTATTTCTCGTGGTCATCATAATTAAGACATTAATAATTAAAGTGGAAGACCTCGAGATAAAAAATGGTGGCTCTTTAAGGGTTGCTATCCTAAAGATGTGGTTTAGCCCATGATTGTTATGGGTTTTGCTAGTGTACCTTAGTGCCTCAGCCAGACTCTACATCTTACTTATGGATAATTTATTCATATGTTATATTAGGTTATCATATCATATTTATAATATTGGTTTTAAGGGGTATGCATACTTATGGATTAGGTGCCCTTGTTGGTAGGGTATTGTGTGTCTTCATGTAGTAGTATGGCTAGGGTATCTTTGCATTCCTAGATTGCTGGTTGGATGATACTGTGCTACTTGTATGTGCTAGTATGACTGGTGTACCTTTGTATCTCTAGGTTCGTGATCTCCTCCTCGAGTTAAATAAAAGGACTTATTGTGTTAATTAAATGGAAAAACTAATAATGTAAAGTGAAAGGTTATTGATTTGGGCCCAGATGGATTATATCATATGTATACCGGTCCACCGATTATAATAGTGGCTAGGTGAGTGCTACCTTGGAGTGTATACCAGTCCATTGGTTATAATAGTGGCCAATTGTGTTCTACCATAGAGTGTATTTTGGTCCATCGGCTATAATAGTGGGGGATCCTAAGCTCAATAAGCCAAGCCTTGGATGATAATAAATCATGGGAAAGATACTAATCACTTATAGTGGAATACCATATGAGTTAGGGCCAGACCAATAAACTAATGATAATAGTGGTCAGAAGCCTTTTACCTT
This sequence comes from Tamarix austromongolica, assembly GCA_039764185.1. NCBI lineage: Eukaryota > Viridiplantae > Streptophyta > Magnoliopsida > Caryophyllales > Tamaricaceae > Tamarix > Tamarix austromongolica. Next base: position 28,411,274 of record CM077808.1, read on the forward strand.
GGAGATCAGTCCACCAACAAATAATAGTGGCTAGGTACATTCTATCTAGGAGTGTATTTCCAATCCATTAGCTATAATGGTGGGGTTTCTATACTGACATGAATATAGTTTGAGAGATGATGTTGAGTAATGTTTAATTAATGGCTTAAGACCCAAAAATGTTGGCTTCACCATTATGATCTATTGATATAGTATAAGTGCGGCCTTGGTGCCTATCACTCTTGACAAGTGATGGAAATGCTAAGTAAATGGACCTTATAATATGAATTTTCTATTGTATATTGTGTTACATTGTGTAATGGCTCTTATGTTGTTGTTATTATCTCTATGCTTGCGTATGTTATTGTTTTTACATTGTTTATGTATGATGTGTTGCATGCGTGTCCTACCTTTTAGTCTAGTATAAAGGGTTACTTAGTATCGTGGTACAAAAGGGTTTCCTTTGTGGGCCCCTACCTATTCAATAGGTAGTGTCTCTTGTAGATGTTATTCAAGCTGTCATTCGATATGAGTGTAAGGAACTTTTGGGAAGCTTTCTACTTTTATCTTTCAAACTTACATAAATTTTTTTATGTAATTATTATATTTTCTCATGACCACTAATAGTAGGTTTTTATCTTTTGTAATGCGATTTAGTGCAACTCTAATTTAGCTATAACTTAGTTGTGTGTAATGCACTCTCATTCTATTTTAAGCCTTAACACTTGGTACTGGAATGATAGAGGGAAACTGGTCTGGTAATAAGTATGGCAGTAACATCCCCAAAATTTACCATTTTTTCTTCTACTATTTTTTAATTAAAATAAAGTTTTTCGGTAGTGAATTTTGGGAGTGTTACACCAGTCAATTGATTTGGGTTAATAGTAGTTAACTACCAATGAACTAGTTCATACTACAAATTAGCTAGTTTAGGAACTCTATCTAGTTGTTTTTGTTGACAACCAATCAACTAGTTTAGCTAGTCAACTAGCTACTCATAAAACCAATCAACTAGTTATTGAACTCTATTTGTTATGCATTTATGTTGTGGTCCCAACCTAATCTACTAATTCTATGGACCAATTTTCTAGATTAAGGGGACTTTGTGTGGACCAATGGTGGACCTTGATCTTAGGTTTTGATCTAGACTTCTAATTATGAATAAATGATGTATAACTAGACTAAGTAATGGATTGAGATGATTATATTAAGTGATTGTGCCATCACCTTAAACACTATAAATAATCTATGAGTGGAAAAATGTGGAGCCCTCATATGTTAGAAATTGATGGATGTGATGTAGATTAACCTATGACCCTTATTCTTATTCTTAACAAAATGTTAATCATTTAAAAGGAAAGAATTTGTTCGAGCCTATATTTTTTTGAAACTTAAAGTAGCTAACCAAATCATAGCTTATATTATGATTTTTCTATGATATAGGTGACCCACACTAGTTTTTGTACCTCTCCTCCATGGGTATTTCTAGAGGTATCAATACTTAAGAGTTATGATACCTAGCAATGCAATAGATGAGACTGTGTTTCCTATTTTATTAGGTGAGACTTTGTTTCATGTCTCATTTTTTGAGACTTTGTTTCCTATGGTAATTTCATAACTAGTTTCATGGTGGAAAACTAAGGGTTCTTGCTTGTTATTTTTAAAAGAGAAAGGATTATGTGATCACCTCATTTTAAGATTGTAATTAGAATAACTTTAGTATTTTTCGTAACATCTCATGCATTCTCTATGTGATACTTATCATGTTGTATTTTGATTCAATTTATGATGATAAGGTATCTTATAGTGATCTATCCATGTTCTTACATGTATGACCTAAGTATGTATTTGATGTTATTGTGTTTATGAGTAAGTATTCTCTTATACAACGTGCCTTCTATATGTGTTAATAAGAACATGAAAATACTAGGTATTATAATGAGTGAATATGATTATATTATTGCATATCATTTGATACGATAACATGCATGATAGAGTGACTTGATTTACTTAACACACAATATACTAACGTGTCAGTTTATTGACTCGCCTACTCAATTGAATGATCAAAAGAGTTTGTGTAGGTAGGTGAGGCTCTCTAGTAGGTTTCCTTTTATTAGGGAATTTGGGATATAAATTTTGGCTATATAACACCCTTGGCTCTAAATTGGTAAAATAAATAAAGAATATTAAAATATGGAAGCATCTAACTGATTATGAGGGAATTGACGCCACACTAAGTAGGAGTGGAGTGCCCACGACTTAACTTATACCCTATATAAGGCTAATAAACCTATCTTAAATGAAGAAATTATACAAGATAAATAAAATAATTTAAATAAAACAAAATAATGTAAATAATGTCCTTCAAGTTGATGTGTCAGTCTCTAAAATAAAATTAGCTTATTGTGAGCTAAAGTTTGAATCCCAAATATAAATAAAATGGTATGAAAGCCTCCATTTTATATTAACATAGCATACATCAAGGCTAAAAAATTTCATCACCCTATGCTAGGTCATCTTCTCACTTGATACATAATATCAAAATCATTGTATAGGTCGTTTACTCAACCGATACATAATATTGAGGTTATCATAGGTCCCATTTAACAACTAAGTAAGCATAGGGAACATGTTGAGTAATCCACTACCAAAATAGAGGACTCTAAGTAAATTTACAATCATGATATGCATGATGAATATCATATATGGTAATTCATGAATAATGTTATTTCTTAGCCATACACATAATTATAATGTAGAGTAAGTTACTCAACTTCCTTTAAGTTCACCATACAACTCAAGATAACCCATTTGATAACTAGAGTGGGAACAATTTAAGTCCATAGAATTTGATTTATGTAGTAAATCCAACAAATAATAATCGTGAACATTTATTTTCCAAAAATAACATCTACAAGAGGATCACTCTTAGGATACCCAAGCAAAGGTTCTTTCTCAAAGGTTTTCTTCTTAGGTAATCTAGCCCTTAAGTATGAACACATCCTAATAGGCCACACATGATCCTATATAGTAGACATGGACCCTTATTACCTCTTGGCTAGTAGTAATAACATAGGGTGGCCTTCAACTACTAGCTGACCCACTATAGATAGCCAACAAACCTAGCAAAGAAGGTATTACCAACCCTTCCCTAGGAGGCCAACCCTAGGGAACATCTAAACCCTATCTTATGGTCTTTCTATTTTTAACTATTAATTATTATTCCACCATGATAAAAAATTTCATACCATATAAATAGGCCCAAACAATCCCTTTTACAATACACATTCTTTTACTATAATCATTTTAGTTTAAAAATCCTTCTAGAATAGAAACTTTTATTCCATAATTTTGATCCATACCAAATAGAAACTTATACCCTTTTTTTAGGTCACAACCATGAATAATACAATTTTTATAAACAACTAATCATGTTAATTATAACCATAATATCAAAATATATTTTTTAATTATATTCTAGATATGATAGTTTATCATGATAGTAATCATTATTCCATAATTTTGATATATACCAAATAGAGCCTTATACCCTTTTTTTAAGGTCAAAACCATGAATAATATAATCTATATAAACAATAAATCATTTTAATTGTAACCATAATATCAAAATAAGTTTTTTTTACTATATTCTATGTATGATAATTTATCATGATAGCAAGATATTATTCATAAACAATTAACTGTATGTATCACTGCAAACCATCACATACACAACATTAAAGCATCTTGGCATATGATATAGAATGAAGGGGATAATTTATATATAATTAACCAAGAGTTTAAGTGACTTAACTTGAAGGTGAACCAACCACTAAGTGTTCACTAGTAAGTTAGTCATATAGTTAATACCAATGTATTGTTAGTACCTGGCAAAATAGATTGAGGAAATATACTATAGACATCTTAAACCTAATTTATTAGAACCCATAATTTTATAACCTTTTTAGCTTATTACCTTATATCTATACACATGGATTGAAGCCCAAAATAATTAAGTTCACAGACACATAAATAGAGACACATATGTATATATGGAGTATACATTTATATGTGAACAGGTAGTTAGCTTTGTAGAGTAAATTGATGTTTAATAGATTAGCAAAAGCACAATTGAGTCTGATGTTGACTTCCTAATGACCATGAATCACTTTTAATATCTCCTTCACTTAGAAACCTCTACTATTTGTTGAGTACTTCTTTTGCTAAATTCAAAGACCAATAGAATAGGTATTGCATAAGAAAAGTATATGTGTGATGACATGTCTTTTTGTTCCTAGCAATATAACTAGTCATCTATTTATAAAGAACATAGGTTACTAGGGTTATGGGAGGAGGTCTTTACTATAAGCTAAAATCTATAACTTTTTAATTTGCTCCCTATATATAATTAATAATTATAATTGCTCAAAGACCCTGTTATTAATATGTCTCACTAACTATGTAAATATTTTTTAGTTACATTCATTATTACAACTCAATTAATAACCTATCAATATTTATAATATATACATAGTAAATTCTCAATAGTTTAATTATTAGGCTTAATTGTCTACTAAATTGTTGCACATATAAATTCTCTTTCTCATCATACCATCAATAATAATAATAATAGTAATAATTGTGAGATATTATTTATTATTAATTCATTCCGTAATTAATATTACGTGGCATTACAAGCTATGTGACATAGGACATACTCTTACATTGTATTTTGGTTTCCTTTTGGATATTTAAACTCTCCCTATTTTTGATTCATGATATTACTGATTTTGTTTCTTCTAATAAGTATAAATATATTACTTGAATCAAATGTGTAATTACAATCAAACAAGATCAACCCACTATGCTATCAAGCAAACTAGCCTACAAAGCAAATCAACCTTTACTAAAAGGGTGGGATAATCTCCTAGCAACAACAAGGATAATAACCTTGATTAAAGTGGAAGCATCTCTACTAAAATTCTAGAAAATTTACAAATTTCTCTCATGCCACACATTTGCAACATAAGAAACAAAAAGAGCACCCAACACAATCTTCTTGGAAATCTGTTGCCTTGATTGGAAAATTAATGTACGAACCTCCTATTGCCAATCACCAAAAGTTTCTCTTTTACCAGTAGTCATTCTAATCCTCCTCCAAATGGTACTAGTAAACGGACATTTAATAAATAAGTGATCTTGATGCTCAAGATGGTGTTGAAAAAACACACAAGAAAAATCAATAAGAAGGCCATTATCCAACAACCAAGCCTTTGTAAGCAATCTATCCCTCATGGCTAACCACATCATGAAACTATGCATTGGAATATTTAGTGAATGCCAAACCAACCTTGACTATCTCTACTTTTCTTTCTTCAATCTCATGGCCTCATACACAAATTCAATACTATATTCAATAAACCCACTAGCCATGCATTGTTGAATAAAATTATACAACACAGGTCTGGTATGAAGGATCTTCTAAAACAACCATGATGTATAGGTAGTACAATTATACTCCCATATAGAAGTCAGTTTTTAATAAATAGAATGTATCCACTAGATCTACAATGATTCCTTTTTATTGGCAATATGCCACATAAGCTTTCCTAAAGCATAAAAATTTCAAACTCCATGATTCAGCAACCCAAGACCTCCTTCATCCTTAGGAAAACAAAGTTGGTCCCAACTCTTCTTCTTGTATTCACTTCACCGGTCGACAAAAAATCCTACAAAGGTGCAAAAATTGATGGGAAGCAAGATGATCTAACTGAAGTAAAGTTTAATAATAAATAACACATATCTAATAAGCTACACATGACCATCATAAGAGAGATAAATAGTATTCCAATACCTTAGTCTAGCCGTAAGTTTCTCCAACATAGGCTACATCATTAAAGATGTAATCCTGAAGGACGTAAGAGGTAAACTAAGATATGTAATTGGAAAATCACCCTCTTAAAAACCCAGCATATTAATAATATCATTTCTAACACTAGCCTCAACACCACCAAAATAAATGGTGCACTTTTGTGGACTCAACCCTAGCCTTGAAAGTCTTGAGAAATAGGCACAAAAAACCATCATGCATCTCCATGGATGAATAAGAGAATGTCATTTACAAAGCATAAATTAATAATCTTCAAGGCTTTACACCTTGGATGACCCCTAAAAGTAGGATTAGCTAACAACATCCTAAGGCATCTGCTCAGATAATCCATAACTAGCATAAATAGGTAAGGTGAGAGGGGATCACCCTATCTTAGTCCTCTCTTATCTTTAAAATGTCTTATCAAAAAACCATTGCAAAAAAGAGAGAAGGAAATATAAGATTTGTAAGCCATTAACAACAAAACGAACTAATATGAAACCATAAAGCAAAAGTTACTTTTAAAGAAAAGACCAATTAACTATGTCATAAGCCTTATGGATATCAAGTTTAAGCATGCATCTAGGAGAAATGCTTCTAAGTTTATATTTTCTTACTAACTTATGAGCAAGAAGAACATTCTCACCAATACTCCTACCATTGATAAATGTATTTTGTGACAGATCAATAATGGAGGACATAATGCCTTGCATTCTATGTGAAAGGACTTCAAGATGATATTATAAAGAACAATATAACATGCTATGAGCCTAAAATCTGAGACACTTTGAGCATTTGGTTTCTTTGGAATCAATGATAAAGTAGTAACATTCAATTTGCTAGACATAAATCTAGTAGAACAAAATTCTCTATTTTCCAAAAGCAACCCTTCTCTTATAATATCCCAACTTGCTTTAAAGAACCATGCAATAAACCAATCTACACTAGGAGCCTTAATGTCTCCTATAGAAAAAAAATAGTAGACTTAACTTCATCTTTGGTAACAAGAGCATTACGCATCAGTTGTTGATCTCTTGATAAAGAACAATGCACAACAGAAACATTAAGAGAACCCATAGAAAAAGTGTTAGTTCTTAACAACTACTGATAATAATCAAGGAATGCATCTTGAAGCTATTGTGCACCCCTCCCTATTATCACTATCAAATAAAATAATAATAGAATTCTTTTTCTAATGCTCTTTGATTCGAGCATAAAAAAGCCTTTGATTAGAGTCACCATAATGTAACTATTGAATGCATGTCTTTTGCCTAAGAAACTACTCATCATAGTGTAGCAAATGATAATATTGTTGCTTTAACAATTTTAGGTTATTTTTATAGCCATGATCAATAGGATTGTACAAATATTACTTCTACAAAGAAGACACATCCTCCCTTAACTTTAGAACTTTTTAGGATATAGATTCAAACTTATCCCTATTTAAACTCTGTAGTTCTAGTTTTAAGGAATGTAATCTATTCATGAAACTAAGTAATATATTTCCTCTAAGACTGTTATACCATTTTCTCTTAACTAAAGGAAGAAAATAAACATCTTCAGTCTAGAATTAGAAATAACAAAAAGGTTTCATACCTTGAATAGGAGGCAAAAGAAGAACAATTACTATAGGAAAATGATCAGAAAATAAATGACTTTTAAAGTTGGCCTTGGAGTTTTGGAAGGTCTCTAACCAAGCTAGATTCACTAATGCCCGATTGAACTTACATAACACTTCCTCCTCACCCCCTATTTTGCTAGACCAAGTGAAGAAGAAACCATAGATCATTAAGTATGATAAACTAAGGTTAGAATAACAATCTTGGTGTTCTTACACATAAACAGTATGAGGCAGGTCCCCTTGGAATTTCTCATTTGAAGATAGAACAACATTAAAATCTCCTAAAAGAATCTAGGGATAATTACTATTAAAAACTTGTCTTAAGCAATGTGATTGCCTTTTCCTATCATTACCATTATTCATAACATACATGAAGGCATCAAAAAATGAGAAGGACTTAGAGAAATGCTTCATATCACACACAATAGCTTGATCACACATAACTATGCTAGTGATACCTTAAAAATTAGGATCCTAGGTTACCCAAATTTGGCCAATTAGATGATAATCATAATTTTGTAGAACATTCCACCCTCTCCTAATCATATTCAAAATCCTACTATTCTTATTTTCCTTAACCCTAGTCTCCAAGAAGCCCACCAAAGATAAATTACTACCAGAACAAAAATGAATGACTTCCTTATACTTGGAAGTCTTATTTAATCCTCTTATATTTTAGGCACTAAGCATGATATCCTGGATCTAGATCAATATCACCACTCCTATCCCCTAAAAATAGGCTGAGACAATAGGCATATGGGAGCTAGCATAAGGCATATCAACCGGTGTAATTATACTTCTAGTCACTATTCTCCCACTAAAAGGATCTATTTTGCCAATTATAACTTCTGCACTATTGTCAGTTTAAAATTGATAACTTGACCTTTGAGGCTCACCATGTCTACCACTAACTACTTTCGAATCAATACTTGACCCACAGTTACCAATGACAAACTTATGCTTAGCAACACTTGGAGTGATACCTATTTGATCAGAGCATATAATAGCTTCCATACCTATATCAGTAGCTTTGCCCTTCCTATGATCCTTTACAATCATCCAATCACCTTGAGGTTAATTACAACTACTCCTAAAGGTCTTCTGTCATTTCTAATTATGATCCTCATGACCAAATGCATCACATAGGTGACTGTAGCATGGATTCCAATCATATTTAATCCACTGAGTGAACTCACCACCCTTAGGATCAAGGATCGCTAAGGATTCAAGGAAAGGCCTTTTCACATCATCCTTGACCAATAATCTTGGAAACAACACATGTTCCTTAGAGACAGTGATGATATCCATGCACACTAGCTTACTAACTGCACTTTCAATGTGGCTCAATGAATTGTTTGCCTAATATTCCAAAGGTAAAATAGGAAATTTAATCCATAAAGGAACCACTTGAATCTCCTCCTTATCAACCCTTATCCTTTTATGCTAATATTTTAGCATTAGAGGCCTATTAAAATATGCCTAATGTTGTTGTAAGATCATAGTAGCATCTTTAATATACTTAAATTTGAATAAAAAATGGCCAACTGCATGCTACATGACTTGAGGAAAATAAACCTCCTTCCATTGAGCCCAAATATATCCACAAATTTGGCTATAAGTCAGCAAATCCCTGAATACATAACCGACTAAAGTTGTTCACCATAGATCAGCCTCTGAACTAACATCATCTTTGTCCAACTACATGGAAATCACCGCCTTATAAATTATAGGGGTAATATGATAGGAGATCTTGAAGGGATGGTTTTTGATTTCCTACTAAGATATCCCTCCATAAAGGGCCTTTAGCAAGCACATAAACGTCCTAAAAATCAATTGAATTAATCCTAGCATTATGGCTTGGATCAGTGACCACTCTATCATTAAGCTCTATGTCAACCAAATCTAACTCAAAGGGAATCAGAGATAAATTGCTAATCAGTGATCACTTCCCTTGATTCTCTAAGATGATTCACATTTATAGAGGAAGTTAACTTCTTCTTCCTTGCAATGTCATTATGTCTCACTCAACCCTAAAAGGGAGTTGAGAGGATACAGGTAACAACTTGTTTAAATTATTTATTTTTATTTCTTAGCTATGCTTTTGGATTGTAAAATGAAAATATTTTTATCCTTTATTTTATTTACACATATTCTCTTTACTTGTGTTTGATTTGTTTGGCATGAAATCCTTATATCTAGTTTGAGACAGAAGATGAGATGTCTATCTTATGTTAGGTATGATAGCAACACCTAATTTTTCCTTAGTTGTTTGGAAATTGTTGCGAACAATATTTAAATAAAAAAATTATTTGATTATGATAAATGGGGGTGTAATAATATTACATAAGTTAAAGCTAAATGAGGGATAATATCTTTAATCTCATCTTGATAAATTTAGCTTTATTTTTATAGACTTGAAAAAATAAATAAATGTTAAATTAGATAATGAGGATTTGGATATATAATTATCATTCTTTTTTATCTCCTATATTTAAGAAAAATATGGAGATTGTTTAGTTTGAAAAATATAACCAACCTTATTGCAATATGAATTGATTAGGAAATTAGTTGAACCCCATGATAAAGGTAGTGTACCATGATTGTAAATACTACCCAAATTAGAAACTTATATAAAATTTTGATAGCATATTTGATGAGGATAAGTTAATGGGTATTATTAAAAGTGTAGAAGATGATGATGTACACAATACCATATATAGACATGCCAGATTAACTGATAGGTGGATTATATATCATGGACACACTCATCATCTTTTTCCTAATAGAAGTTGGTTCCAAATATATGGTGTAGTTTTAGGTATATTTGTTGTCTTGGGTAATGGTGCTTTATATAGATGTTTTGAGATTGAGGTTGTGAAGCCAAGGATGCATGAGGATGTGTTTTAGAAACTATATAGTATTATCATATCCCTAGGATGACCAATACTTTATTTTTCTCAGTCACTTAGATACCAAAGGGTGATGATGTGTTTTTGAGAATGACACATTAAGGGCTGTGAAAAGGGATGTGTGGTGATTGTAAGCAAGTGGGTTGTGATATTTTATGAGCTTATTGGTATTGTTATTGAGGTTGGAGTCAATATGACATCAAGGATGTATTACTTAAATGTATTTGGTTTTTTGTAGATGCAATTGGGGTTCAAGTGTGTAATAGGCACAATTGGAAGAGAGGGGTTCAGGTTTTGTTGCATGAATGCATCCAAAATTGTTATTGATACCTTCTATGAGTTTGAGTTCTTTATAAATACTAAGAATTTTGCTAATACATTTTCTAAGAAGTTGGTATATTGGCATATGTATAGTGTTTTGGATGAGGTGGAGATTTTAGTTGACTTAGATGGTACATATAATGTGGAGGAGTCCTAGGAAAATTTGGAGAAAAGGAGTGCTACTCCACGTAGAGAATGGAGGCTTGTGGAGGCTTTAACTGGTGATGCCTTTGATGAGTCAACTATTGATGCCTCATATATTATAGGTAGTAATGTTGTTATGATGCAGTCAAAGGCTATTATTAACATTGAATCTACCTTGAGAAGTTTTTCTTTGGTTAAACAAATGTGATCTCTTCAAAGGACTCAAACATTAGTATGTAATACGTCACTACTTAACCTTTTATTATCCAATTTTGATATAATTCTTGCAACATAAGACATGTATTAGGTGATTAATTTGAAGGCTTTAGACCCATTTGAATCTTAATTTTTTGAGGTGATTTTTGTAGCCATGACTACATACTCTAGAGTTATAGGATGCGTGATGTCTATTATCGTTGGTACCAAACCTAGTATTTCCTACGTTATGGATGTTGTGAGCATATATATGGTGAGTTCTATTGAGTGACATTGGCTAGGTGTAGAGTGGATTATAAGGTACTTGGTGTGTACAAAATCAACTTGTTTGGAGCATGGGATATTGATCTATTAGTTGGCTTCTTCTGTATATGCTGGTTTTGGTTGTAGTCCTAATGATTAGAGGTCCATTGATGTGTCTGTATTATCCCTTTTAGGTTATGAGTTTGTCTCCATGACTATAATTGGTTCTTTTAATTATGTTTTTTGTGAGGTTGGATTAGTACAAGGAGTAATTACTAAGGATGATCTTGTGCATGTGCTATTGAAACAATTATGTGATACCTTATTTTTTTAGTGGTTTAGTTATTTTAAATATAATTATTTTAAGGGATAAGATGTGACTGATAAATCAAATTAACGAATTGAGAAAGCTTAAACAAGGTTTTATTTCAAGGTTTGAAAACCCTAGTATATAAATACTTAGTATACGTATGCTGTGTAATTGTTATGAGTAAATATCCCAAGTTTATTATTATAAATTCATAAATAAAATTTAAATAAGTTCATATGATTGGGATTGAGTGAATATAAAAGGGTCCATTATGGGTCAAAACACTTATTTTTGAGTCAAGAAAAGATTTTGAGAATAAGGATAGTGTTGGTTAAGCATATGGTTTTGTTCAAGACTCATCTTAAGTGTGGTTAACCTAATTATTTAAATTATTTTTATGTTATTTAATTAACTTCTTAAACTTGATTATTTGGAATGATAAGGACCAAATTCACCCCACTTTTGAACAAATATGGACGACATAGCTAGCAATGATAGCCCACCTTTGTTATGCTTTATTCTTCTTTCCTAGTAGACCCCTCATGTAACTTTTGCACCAACGAATTGGGATTCAAAAACCAAATGAGTTCTTCCTTCATTAATTCTTATTTTATCATATAAAATAAGGAAGTTCATGATCATGCATGAATAATGAAATCCAACCACAACTTCAAATAAGCAAGTAGTTGGAAAAAAGATTTTTGTATATCTTCAAATTCTTTAACCTTCTTATGTATCAAAAAAGAAGGCATGTCTCAAAATTTTTTTTTTTGTTCAAATAGATTCTTAATGTATATTAGTATCCATAACAATAGCTTTTATGTTGTTGATATATTTGAAGTCATTTTGGTGTAATGAAAATTAAGCATTGATAATATAGAGAAGTTGGTGAAATCTAGGCTACTAAAGTGAAGTGGAGTATTTGTTTAACATTATTATTTTAGAATTTAAAAGTTTGTTTACGTTTTTACCTTCAAAAATGTTGAAATTTGAGCATGTGTTGGATAGATTTAATAGAAGCATGTACATAAATATTAATTTTGAGAATTCCCAAGCTTGTTTTTATAGTTTTAGTAAAATCATGAAAAGTGATAATTTTAGGATTCTGAATATTTGCTCCTAATAATCTTAGAAAATTATTATAATATATTAAAAGTAATATATATATGGTCACATATGTTTTTTTATGCAAAACAACATGCTAGGCTTAGAAATGGTAGGTTTTGAATGATTGAGATAAATGATGCATGAAATGTGGTTTTGCTTTGATTCAAAGGCCTACATTTCATGATAAACATGTTGAGGATTAATTCTAGAAAATTTTGGAGGATTATAACATGTTTTGATAAGTTAAATTTTCTTGTGTATGCATGTTAAGACTTGGTTCTATGTTAAAAGTGTGAATTATGCATGCTAATAATGAGTGAAATGCCAAATAGATCAATGGGATAACCTACACCTTCGATTAACATATTAAATATGTTAACTGATTGCTATTGGATAGAAATAGTTTCTCTAGAGTTATTTATAAAGTTTAATGAATGTTTTAATCCTTTAATTGATAACCCAACTTATTTAACTAATGCAAGTTTCAATTTATTATTATACTAATTAAACATATATGAATAATCCATCAATTGATTTCATGATTGGTTTTGATTTATGACAATAGTCAATTGGTTTAACTAGATATTCATTGGATGACCCTATTGATGAAAATAGTGAAAATGACTTTAAGTGATTTCAATTGGTACATCATACCATTTAACTTGTTAGGCTTATGATACAACACATGTATACGATTAATATACAGTTGAGTACTTGATATCAATGGCTTATGCTGTTATTATTAAATAAAATACACCAAAAGATGCTTTTACCACATGGTGGTGTCACTATGGTCCTTATGAATTACCTTACGAGGCTTGGTAATATAACCCTGTAGGGTATGAAATTGATAAAGAGGTGTGTGAATATAGATATATGATATGATTATCCTTGAGAGGCTATGGTTAATATGAGATACGAGTCGTTATTGACATGTTAATGCGGTATGTGCTATATTCTTTGATCATTGCATAAAAAAAATACCTAAACATAAAGAAAAAAGGTAATGTGGGATGTATACATTGATGCACATATTATGATTTATATTACATTTTAAATAGGTTGGTCATGATTTATGATATGATAATCTTGTGGGTTTAGACTTGAGAGGGAGGCTTCAACCAGAGATATTAGTATTTTCTTATGGTTTGATTGCTTTTAAGGCTTCAACTAAATTAATATATTAGTCTTGGTACATGATGTGATTTCTTTTGTGGTTAGTCTTATGGTGTTGCATGCATGTATATTCTATGGGTATAGTATGCGAGCTATAGGAGATATGCATACTTAAAGATAAGATGAACTAAATATTATATGACTTATTTATGTGGGACTATAGCTAGGATCCATCCCTATAGAGGAATTAGATTACATAAATGGTGTGCATCTAACCTATGTGAAATTAAGATGAGGATCCAATCCTATAGAATAATTGGATGGCTTTGATGATGTGCAACTAATCTACGTAAGATTTCAGGCAATATTAAATTTTTTAAAGGATTTATATGGCCTAGATGATATGCGACTAATCTTTGTGAGATTATAAACATGTTACATTTCTATAGAGGACTTAAAGAACCTAGTTGACATACAATTGGCTTGTGTATGGTTGTATCTAGGTTCCACTCCCATTAAGGGACTAGATGGCCAAGAATATGGTATATTGATTATGGTGGATATGGTAGTACTTTATACTTATAAAGTTAGACACCTAAAAATCCTTGATATGAGAATGTGATATGTGATCATCAATATCCATATAAAAGAATAATTAGAATGTAAGTTTATTATTAAATCCCATGGTACAAGCAAGTTGTTCTTGATAATGAACTTGTGATTGTTTCTACTTTATTAGCATGTCTCTGCACATGTTTAATGATTGAATAACCATACTTTATATACATGTGTTGAATGTAAATTTGTTACATATTCTCAGTATTTGTACACATTATTTAGTACCTTTCTATATTAATTGTGAAAATCTCATAGTTACTTTCTCATTTAATGAGAAGATGATATAATGTATGGTGATCCTATATAGATATTATCTAGTGAATATTAATGGCTTGACTTCTCCTGGTGTTTTTACCACATGATTTATATTAGGACAATGATTTCAATTTGGTAAATTGTTTTTGACTTGTAAGGCATATACTCTTTCTTTCTCTATATTTTGGAGTTTACAATTGTATTGCATACACTTTCATGTTGCACTTTAAAATTGATTGTTATTCATTTAGCCTTGTATTTATTACAAGGTATATTTCACAATATTTAAATTATTTTATATATTATGGTAACACCTCACATATGTTTTAGGCTTCACTATAATTTTTTTTAAAACTATAGGAGCATATCTAACAAGTAATTAGGAAATTTCAAGATCCAATTAAGAGAACAATTAAAACAATTAGGGCAACATTGATTTTTTTGTTATATACAATATTGATGATTATAAGGAGAATCAAATAATTCTTACAATATCACTTAATATATAATTCTTTCACCAGTCATAGGAGAATAATAGAGGAGAGAGTTTGGACAAATTCAATAACCTCTACTATAGATAAGGTTACCTAACACACATTTATAGCAGTGAAAAAAACCTTAACAAAATTGAGGTGGTGGTAAAAAAGAGAGAAAAAACACAAATTATGTTAGCAAGCATGGGCACCCTATGTTTTTTTTTTCTAGAACTCTCAACTTTTCCAAATTAATCTCAACCAAGGAAGTATAACCAATGTTGATAAACATGACCCCATTTATTTCCTCTCCTAGTCTTGATTTTATCTCTTTAGACAACTACTTGTAACAATCTAAGCTAGTATGCACACACAAATATAAGTATGCACACACTTTGCTATCATATTTATGAAAGCTAACAACAGGAACGTAAAATATCATCACAAACTCCTAAGCTCAAAGAAATCCTCATGGAAAATAAACATAATCTAGAAATGACTCAATTAGCACTCACACTAGATCAAAATTAGAAGCAACTCCTCGTATGATCCTAGCTTCACCAGCTAGCACTTCAAGCCAAACATCATCATGAGCTCCAGTCATCGCCAAGCACATAGACTCAAAACCCTTAAGGAACAACACTAGCGTACTAATACTCCTTTGATTATCACAAATACAATGAAGATTATCATAACCTATTAAAGGAATAATAAAGAACACAAAATCCATACAATTCAATACTATATGCATATAATACCTTAGAATCCCCATCACACCTAGCCATTGTGTCTCTATGAGACTCATTATACATATATTTGCAACACTCATAGATTCAGAAATACTTGGGTTGTTACTAACCATATTACACATCAAGCATCTTAGAGCTAAAGAGTATATAATAGTGGCTAAGAAAGCTACCACAAGAACTTTGGATATTAATGCATGTAAAATTGTCATTTTATTCACATTAAATATATCTTTTACTTTAATAAGCATGTTATAGACACATAACAAAATATCAACGAGTAGAATCATCACTAATAATAATCATAGAATCTAACACTGGCTCTAGCACACCAGTACAATTACCCATAGTACACAAGGCATAATTGGATTTGCTTGAAGTAATGATCACTTGCTCCATATGCTACATAGATTCCTCATAACCCGGAGAATCTATACCATCAAGAATAGTAATTACCTCGAATTGTCTAAAGCATCTAGTAAACTCTTCTACTCCAACTTCTCATCAGGAAGGAATTTAGACTCATAAAAGGAATCACGAGTGGATGCAACCAGGCATTTAACATGGATCCCCTTGCCATACCAATGATACTCATGTGCCCAAATCGCATTAGCCTAATACCATCAACATATAAGTCACAAACTCTCAATATTTCCCTAATTTTACCCTCAATAGTTGTGTTAATAAGCTCATTCAATGTCCTAACTCACTTTCCAACAATTTCCACCACGAATCCTTTAACAACCTTCAATATGCCATTTTGAATTCCACATCTATAGCCCTTGCTATACGAGGAACATAATGAAATCAAGCTCTTGGTCATATAAGGAACATAAAAATTGCCAAAGAATGTCTTGGCCATACCATAATTAACCTTATAATTCCAAACCCAACAACTATACAATAACCATGAGTTTGTTCAAAACTAGCTTTTGTGGGGACATACATAATAAGAACACCTAGAATTCATAATTAACCTATTGACTAATCTATTCTAACCATCCGTAGTAGTCTATACATCACCATCACCAAAACCCTAAGCTATATAAGCCTCACTCTCATTAGGCACACCATCAATAATATCTATTAGTTTTCTATTAGGGTTGTATTTCCTACTATGACTTTTCTTGTAACAATCATGATAGAAATTTATTTTGAACATATACTTCATTAATTTGAACCTTTTTTTTTTATCACCATACCATCTTGATACAATCCCATCACCATATAAGTTATCTAAACATCGTCTAGTTAATTGATTCTCAATTAATTCACATAGTATCAAGGTATTCTTGACATATGTAAGAACTAATTCACTATTCCCATATAATACCCTCTCATAAAATGCTTATAAGTAATAGGAAAAGAACATAAGAATATAATAGCTAGATCCTCATCATCTAATTTGACATCTATGTTTTGTAGATCCATAACTATAAAGTAAAATTTTATCAAGATGAGATTTCATGGAATGACCCTCACCTAATTTCAAATCATGAAGCTGACTCTTCAATAATAGATAATTCATCATGTGTCTTATCATATAAATACATTCCATCTTTAACCATAATGCACCAATAGTTATCTCTTTAGCTACTTTTCACAAGTTCTCATTTGATAAGTAGAATTATATGGTGGATAAGGTCTTCAAATGAACATCCCTAAACAACTCATCATACATCGTCTTAGGATTCTTTGATTTTCTAGATAATGTCTTATCCACTCTATTTTAAACAAGGATTGCTCTCATCTTTAGTTTCAGTAACCCTAACATGATGAAATGATTAAAACTCTCAATCTTAAATATTGTAAATTTCATCTTGACATAAATTGATCACATGGCCAACACTTTAACACCAATTATAGGGAAATTTCATTGATGTGAATGCCTATGACCAAATCTAACAAGAAATTAGAAGATTTTATGGTCTAATTGAGTAAAAAAGTTGAAAAAAAGAACTAGAAGGTAAATAATGATGATTGTTATTATATAAAATACTAGCGATTATAAGGAGATAAAAAAATCCTCACCTTATCACTTAGTACACAATTCTCTCACCAAACACAAGAGAATGATAGAGGAGGGAGTTTGGATAGGTTTAAGAACCTATTTTATGGCTAGGGTTACTAAACATAGCTATTTATAGTAACTAATTAGGCATATAGAAATGGATAGGATCATGCTCAACTATAATCAAGTGACTTGGTAGAGTTAATCTATTCAACAAGTTCAAATCTTTAGAGCTCCCATTTATACTATTCCAAGATGTGTGGTTTCTAGAATTGGTATAAGCAAGCCCATGTCTTACTCCCAAAAAAAGTTTGTACATATAAAAGAATGTTGAAATTTTAAAATCATTAATCAAGACAAACCCAACAACTTAAGCTTTTAGGTTCACTAGTTCAAATATATAGTCTAAGAAAGACATCATGTGACTACTTATCACCTAAAAAGAGAAGCATCTTGAATGAATCCTCCCCTTAGGTATACTCTATTTAAAATTAAATACAATTGATATTATAGTTTGTCTAACAATTGCCCTTAGTCACTTGTCAAGAATTTAATTTCTTGTAATAAATGATGTAATTAGATAACTAATTGTAGATACGTGCACTATTTGGCATTATTAAATCTCAATGTTCTTTCTATTTTTAATGTCTTAACATGACCACCTATTAGACTTTATGTCATTCAATCAACAAAAATATAGAAGTAGGTCAAATGATGTCACAGTAATAATTAATCACAATAGTAAATATGAAAACAACAAAAAGGATGTGACATGGACATGTCAAAAGTAAACTAGAGGTAGAGCAACAAAGTGCAGGGTGTTGGTTGCTTCCAGTGCCAAAAGAGGTCAAGGAGCTAAAATAATGTAAATAAATTCTCAAGATCTTGCTCATTTGGAGTTAAAAATGAAAAAGGATTTAGATGAAGCAAAATGGAAAATTCACCTAGCCAACAAACTAGTGGTATGACACTAAGTGATGCAGGACAGATCAAGGAAAAGGGAAATTCTTAAAAAGATGAAATGAAGGGAAAGAAGGAATCACAAATAACAAAGGGCTTGCAGATTTCTAAGGTTTAGCAATTTATTTACTTTATAATCGCAAACGCACCCATGAAACATAGGCATTTTTTCCCTAGTACTTGAACACCACAAGTTTAAGCCACAAAGCAAAAGGTTGGACTACAACAACCACAACTACTATCATCAATACCAAGAGTCTTAAATATTTAACATACTAAAGATAACTTGAAAAATATAATTGTTCGTATGATAACGCTTGCATCAATCTTCACATCACATTAGAACAACATAGGGTGTAGAAGAATAGATGAAATGAACATGGATATACTTGCCTTAAGCTTTGAATAACCAACTCGCCACTAGATTGGTTCAACAAATTGAAATGCTCCATAGAGGTTTAGTAATTCTACAAGCACAACACCAAGAGCTACAAGCATAGCCCAACGAGCATGCAATATCTCAAAGCTACAGAAAAGCTCATAAAATGATGTCATTAATAAAGGAATTTTGATAGTCACCAAAATTATCTTAATAATCCCAACAAGCAGAGTCCATGTAGGATCTTTGGATCATAGTATACAGATCATTATGACAACAATGTTGGAATTGCTTTAAGAATGGAACCTCTATGGCCATTTAATTAATTAAATGAATATTATCATCCACATGATCAATACACTTATAGTTAATTAATAATAATTATAAAATTGATAGTAATGTTAATAATAGAAATATTAGTAATAAAAAAACTATCAATTACGACACTAACATTAGTAAAAGAATAATAATAGCACATTTATTTTTTTTTCAAATCAAATCAAATCAAATCAACAAAAATGAGACTAAGAGAACATAACCATAGGAAGCATTGATGCATAGATAAAGCATGCAAAAGTATTGCCTACGAAGTAGCCTCTTTGATTACGAGCATTAACTAGTTTCCACATAGGTCTCTAATTTTCTGATATTATATAAGCATACTGACCAAATATTTAATGGCTTTTATGTAGGTCCAAGTGAAAAGAGAGTCTAACAACTTATAAGCTCCACTAGACTTTCATCCTAAAACCACACACTTATGACAAAGTCATCTTATTTTTCTTCATTTTTTTTTTCATATAGGATAAATTACACGTAGGTTTCAACTTCTCAACACTCCCACTCAAATGTAAGTCCCCCTTATGATTGTCAATTCATGAAAGGCCACAACCTCTTCATAGTGATTAGATCAAGGTTGATTGGAAATAACTTCTAAAGATCAAGGCCACAACCTCTTTTAAACAAATCCAAACAATCAATTTTAGCAAAAATAATCAAAATGTTGACTAATTCTAGAAAATTACTTTAAAAAATAGGTTTTAGGTCCAAAACGTAATTTGGTCAAGTCTTATTAATTTTTTCAAATTGAAAGTTTAGAAATGAAATTAGACATATTGTATAATCAATTTAACAAAATAAGCCAATGATTAATGAAATTGTAAAACTACAAGAATTTGACCAATTTCTATCGATTCAGGACAAATTTCTCAAATTCACACTTTCAAGATGCAATTAAATACAATTCAAAGCATCTTACAGAATCAATTGGTAAAAATTACTTAAAATCGGACGAAGCCGGGCTATACCGATAAATTATGGCTATAAATCCAAATTTCATAAATCAACCATATACAGCATAGTCAACCCATCTAAATCAATCATCTAACTCATATATACATAATCTAACAACCAATTAAGCTTATCATAAGCTAATTCACAAATCAGGATAAAACCCACAAGAATTTTGATCTAAGAATCCAATTCTGATTAATTTTGCACAAAATTTTCAAATTGATACTTCTATTGTGAAATTAGATACATTTTAAAGCATAATGTAAATTCAATTTATCTAAAAGAGCTTAATCGAGTAAAATCAACAAATCAGGATATAGCCGGGTCACAAATCCAATTTTCACAAATCAACCATAACTAATATAATTAACCATTCCAAATCACTTATAAAACACACACACACATATATAATTAAACAACTAAATTATCTTATCATAAGATAAATCATTTAAAATTAATTAAAATAGAACTTAGGGTTTGAGTATATATACCAAACGAATTGTTGCAAAATTGGAGGGAGTAAGAGGTGCTGGAGCATTGCCGGTGGTCAAGGACCACTCACAAGTGATGAGCGGTGCTACAGGTAGATGGGTGGTGGTACACCGTGGTTGTCCTCGTGCATTGCTGACGGTTGCTGCTCCGCTGCTACTACGCTAGAGGACGACAACGATGAGCTAGAGTAGGTCTAGTGGTGTGCTCGTGCGGGGTTGGCTGGTGTGGTGGTGTAGCTTGGGTTCAAGGTGCAGAGTAAGAGGAGGCCTGGGTCGGGGGTCAGTGGATAGGGGTCAGGATGAAAAATAGAATGATATAAGGGTAGGGGTAGTAGGTGTGTGAGAGAGAATTTTTGTTTTTATTTTTTTTTAAATTTGAAGGAGTTGAGTGGTTTACGTGTTTTTATATATATATATTTTTTGGATTTTAGAGATTTGAAAACAAATTATTATAAAACACACACACACACACACACATATATAAGGAACTTAAAAATTTTTAGGGACCAATAAATTAATGATTAACGATTAAAATTTATATTAGTTGCAATAGATATACCAACAATGATGAATTTTAATAATGTTCATTAATAATATATCAATAACGCTAAAAAAAATTGGTCGCTAAATTGGTCATTAGTGCACTTGTTTGTTGTAGTGTAAAATAAATAAATTCAAAGAAGGAAATATTTGTTACAAATAAATCATTAAAATAATTTTACTACTTTAAAGAGATTTTATAATAAAAAATAATTTATTTTTGATAATGAAATATAACTCCATAACAAAGTCGTAATCACACAATGAAGTCGTAATCGAAAAGAAATTTAAAATAGTAAAATAAAAATACACAATGGAAATGGAAATATATTTTAAATAAGAATCATATAGCTTGTGGAAAAAGAAATAAAATATCAAAATAATAATTAAAATAAATTGGAAAACATATATATCAAAATCTAAGGAATTGTAAAAAATTTAAATAATTTTCGTAAATGGAAATATATTCTTAAATAGAAACGAAGATCATATGAATTTAAGAAAAGTCATACTTGTGAATGAATATTTTTAGAATAATCCAACACGACAAATGATTAAATAAATTTCAATATGAATTTGAAATCATCAATTAAACTATAAAACCAATCATAATTAAAATAATTAAACATTTTCATTAAATTTCTTTAATATAATCATTAAGTTTAAGGAAATTAAATTTAAAAAATAAGACATATTACAATAATTATATAAATAACTATAATAATATTAGGCCCAAAAAGATCTAACAATCACAAGCACGCCGCCGCCTAGACCTCCATTGCGTTGATCAAGTACCGAGACCCCCATTATATAGGTCATTCAAAGTCTGACTTGAGTGATTATTACCTTTATTATAATATTTATTATTATAATTCATATAATAATGAGAGTTACTATAATTATTAATTATTATTATAATGATAACTTTTATTATTTTAAGAATAATTATTATTATTTTAATTATCTTAGTTATGTTAAATAATATTAATAATAATTATAATGATAATTATAAATATGGTTATATATTATTTTGTTAGTATTTCATATAAAAATTAGCAATTATCATAATAAGAGAAGTATCTCATGTGTAAGAGGAATGAATCTATTGTTCCACGAGATATAACAATAGTTGAAATATTTTTCTTCCTTATATACTAATACCAAAAAATATATGAGTGAGTATTAGATTTGTTGGTAGAATATTACGAATACCCATAGATATAAAAGTAGCAAAAAATCTGTTGGCATAACATACTATTACCAATAGATAAAAAATTTCTGTAGGAAAATTTTTTTTCATTACCCACAAAAAAAATATTTGTTGGTATTAGTAACTTTTACCAATAGAAAAAAAATCTATGATTAAATTTGTATCGGCACAAGTTATAAATTTTGTAGTGTAACCCTATTTCACTAAAGATCAAACATCATCCAATCATCAACAAGAATTTTTTTTCACACATTATAGATTGAATTTATAGGGTATTATAGTAATAGATCTTGATTCCTACATTTTAGGTCATATTTACAACCCATATCCTTACAAATATAAGTCTAAATTAAATATTCAAACAAAAATTCATAGAAAAGTGGGGACCATTGTAACACCCCAAAATTCACTATTAGTTTTTTTTAAGCGGAAGCAATTATAATAGAAATACTTAAAACCTGTGAATTCTGGAGATGTTACCGCCACACTTAGTACCAAACCGGTTCTCTCCGACTGTTTCAGTACCAAGTGCTAAGGCTAAAAGAAAAGTAATAATACCTTATACATCAAGACAATCTAAACTCCAAAGAAGCATTAAACGGTTGTAAAACAAAAATCAGAGTACACATAAAGAATTATTATTCAAATTAAAAAGAGAAATAGCTTACAACCGATAAAAGATTAACAAAAGGAAATAGAATCATACAAAGACTGAAATATGGCCTTAACTCTCTCAAACCTCAAGCCAAACATGCTCAACACTCAGCCCCGACTGATATCTCGCCCACCTGCACAAGTCAGAAGGGCATACTACTCATGGGAATGAGCAGCACCCATGAAACGGGTGATCAGTACGCTACGTACTAAGTAAGGTAACCGAATACTAAGGCCAACACATAAACACATAAATTATGCAGGACATAAAAGAGCATAATCAGAAATGCATATGATCAACCAGGTAAAAGTACAAAGGTCCAATTATAGTACAGATTAATTACTGAATTTATCCTTGATTAGGAATCATTTCACACCATGCTTTCTATCAAATCCATACGAGTACGGGAACCCCACTATTTTGTCGGTGGATCGGTCTCCAGGGAAGTCTGGCTCCTGGCCACTGTTATAGCCAGTAGATCGGTCACTTAGGGTACATGCCCTACCACTATTATATGCCGGTGGATCAGCCTGGCCCCTTCTTGCACGGTGTTCCACTATAAGTAGTTAGTATCTTCCCACTTATTAACAACATGTATAGTTTGGTTCGTTGAGCTCGGGATCCCCCACTATTTTAGCCGGTGGATCGGTCACTAGGGTAACATACCCTACCACTATTAACCCGGTGGATTGATCTCCAGGTTACCGCAGTACCTGGCCACTATTATGCCGGTGGATTGGTCTGGGCCCGTCTCAACATTTTTCACTTTACGTGATGAATGCCTTAAGTATCTTATTCAAAGCTTTCACCATGGACATGTACGAATCATTAACTTTATACTTCACATACATTTAAATCACCAAATGAATATGATAATATAAAAATTGTAAGCAACCACAACAACCCTAATTGTCCACACAACCTTAATTCAGTCTCCTACGGACCCTTATATAACTCCACGTACTATTTTTCACCCCAAGTGCTCAAACACCCAAACAACACTTACATTACCTTCCTTACATCCCAAATTAATTTTCCACACGTAAATTTCATAAATTTCATACCCATGCAGACATTAATCTCCCCATGCAAACCTTCAAACCTTTTTCATACAAACCCTAAAATTCCACGTGAAACCCTAAATTCAACCGTGCAAACCCTAATACCGCCATTCAACCATCAATGCCACTATGTAAACTCTAATACCACCATACAACTATAAATAACACCATACAAACGATACCACCATGCAAACCATGATTCCGTCATACAAAACCCTAAATTCAATCCACATAAAACCAAGGATTCACCCATACCAAACCTAAATTCAAACCATATAAAACCCAAAGATTTTCCCACATAATACAATTGATTAGATTCTCCCCTTTCATAACTACAAATTAGGCTCTCCCATACAAGACCATAAGTTAGACTTTTCCACGTAAAATCATAAATTAGAATCTCCCAAGTAAAACCATACATTGGATTCCCCCAAACAAATCATAAATTAGATTCTCCTATATAATATCATAAATTACATTCTCCCAATTAACATCATAAATTAGATTCTCCCAAACAAACCATAAATTCAATTCTCCCATATAACATCATAAATTAGATCCTCCCAATTAACATCATAAATTAGATTCTCCCAAACACACCATAAATTCGATTCTCCCATATAACATCATAAATTACATTCTCCCAAATAAAATCATATATTATATTCTCCGTATAAAACCATAAATTATATTCTCTCACATGAAATCCTACATTTCCCATTTTATTCTTCCACTCATAAATCATTAAAATACTTAGGTCAACTCACATCTCTTGATCAACTTCTTTCTCCATCCTCATTTTTCATCCTTTTTCCCACACAACCACATCAACATCCTCACATGCATGTCTTATAGGGTCACAACACATATCATCATACATAAATAATACACATGCCATGCAAAACATTCTTCAACTCCACGTTATACCATATACGACATAATTAATAATCATAAACATAGAATACATAGCATATGAAGCACATAATACATATAAGCACACAATAGCCTTAGTAGACCCTTACCTAAAACGACACCGGTCTTGGAGTACGCTCCTACGCCTCCTCAGGGCTTTGACTGGTCTCACCTATTATGAGGGAAAAGCTAAAATTAGACTCCCTCCTATCATAAATAATATTAAACACTAACTTAATATAAGACTAGGCTTTTGATAAAATAATAATAACAAAATACCAAAAATAATATCAATATTAATATTAACAAGAATAATAAAAATAGTAGCAATAATAATAAAAAGGAATTACTCAAAAACAAAGTGAAATAAGGGCTTCAGACCCTTTACCAAAATAATACTAAAATTATTATTTGTAAATTAAATAACCAAATTTAGTAATAATAATAATAATAATAATAATAATAATAATAATAATGATGATGATGATGATGATGATGATGATGATGATGATGATGATGATGATGATGATGATGATGATGATGATGATGATGATGATGATGATGATGATGATGATGATGATGATAATAATAATAATAATAATAATAATAATAATAATAATAATAATAATAATAATAATAGTAACATTATTAGCAAAACTAATGTTAAAATATTTTTATTAATAATAATGGAATAAGAATAATGGAAATTCGAGATAGGAAATAATAAAATAATTATACTTATAACATTTTAATACTAATAATAGTAAATATAGAAATAATAAGAATAATGATAATAAAATTGAATTAAAATAAAATAGGCTTCAACCCTCAACAAAAAAAATAATAAAAACATTAATAATAATAATAATAATAATAATAATAATAATAATAATAATAATAATAATAATAATAATAATGCATATTAAAAATACAAATAGTAAGAATAATAATAATAGTATTTATATGCAAATAATTGAAATAAAATAATTTAAGGGTTATAAAAATAGGAAAAATGGCCGAGAGGGTCTAGGGTTCAACCTTAGGCTGGTGGGGATAGGTGGCACCGGCGTCGGCGCATGACGGCAGCGGCGGTGGTCAGAAAAAGAGAAGAAAAGAGGAAAAGTTACATGCTGGGAAAAAAACTAATGAGAATTAAGGTGGGAGTTGGGGTGTTTTGAGTTCCCTAGATGGAGAGGGACATAATGGAGGTGGTGGAGCAGCCAAAGGTGGCGGCGAACGGCGGCAGTGGTGGTGGCCGAATGGAGGAGAAGGACAGAAAGAGAGGAGGAGAGGGAAGAAGAGGAAAAGAAAGGTAGGAGAAGGTAGAGGAGGTTCTGCAGAAAAGAATGGGAGGAGAAAGAAGCGGCGGAAGAGGTGGCTAGTGGTGGTTCGAAGGGCGGCGGTGGCAGAAAATGGTTTGGTTGAGGAGAGGACTTTGCACAGCCGGGGTGGCTAGTGCAGGAAGAATGGAGGAAGGAGGAAGGTATAGTTAGCTAGAGAGCGGTGCAAGGAGTGCACGGGTGGCTAGAAAAGGCGGTGAAGTTGGCCGGAGGCGACGAAATAGACGTCTAAAGGGGCGGCGGCGAAAAGGAAAATATTCTGGGTTGGATACCAAAGGCTCAACACAGAGCTCAAA
The DNA here is from genome assembly GCA_039764185.1 of Tamarix austromongolica. Classification (NCBI taxonomy): domain Eukaryota; kingdom Viridiplantae; phylum Streptophyta; class Magnoliopsida; order Caryophyllales; family Tamaricaceae; genus Tamarix; species Tamarix austromongolica. The sequence continues at coordinate 28,438,352 of CM077808.1, forward strand.
CTGGGGGTATTTGTAGGTTTTATAAGGAAGTTTAGGGTTTTGTGGGTCGGTTGGGGTGTAAGGAAAGTAAGGTTAGGGTCACTGGCGGCGAGTTTGGCCGGTGGCAGCAAATTTCGGGGGAGGGGGTGCATAGGAAAAAAAGAGGAAAAACTGCGAGGAGAGGGGGAGTTAGTTGGGTAATAAGGTCGAAGAGTCAATAGGAAAGGGAGAGGAGGGAAAACGCCGGTTAATGGCGGCTGAAAACTAGGGCACAGGGGCGGCGATAAAGGTGCAGGTCGGCGGCGTCGACGACAGGTGCGAAGGAAGAAGAAGATGGGGGGAAAGGCGGGCAGTTCAGGAAAAAGAGAACAAAAGAAAGGGAGGCAGACTGAGCGGTCGGGCACGGGTTGAAGGCATTAAATGAAACGCTGCGTTTAAATGAAAACAGAAACAAAACGCAGCGTGGAAACGATGAGTGAAGGGTAACGATCGTGAGGGTTAAGCTCATTAAATAAAATAACGAGTTTTGGTGAAATTAAGCATAAAATGCGGCGTGGCGGATTCAAGGGAGGGACGCCGCATGAGCTAGGCCGCGCCGAAGGAAAGGAAAGAAAAGGGAACTAGGCCGCCGGGCTGGCCCAGTTTGGCGAGGAGAAAAAGAAAAAGAAAAGAAGAAAGAAAAAGAAAGAAAAAGGAAAAAGAAAAAAAAGAGAAAAATAATTAGGTTAGGGTCAATTAAATTAATCTAAATATTTAGGATATTCAAAAATAATAATATTTAAATAAAATAATGTTTAAATCCCTTTTTAAAGCTAAATTAGGATTTTTTTAATAAAATATTTTCCATAAATTCTATTTTAATTAGCAAAACACCCTAAATTTCTCCAATTAAATTATTTATAAAATTAATATTAATTTAAAACGATTTTCTCCTTCTTATTTTAAATAAAATAATTTATTTAATTAATTTTGAAAATAAAATATTTCATTATCTAAAATACCAAAATTTCTCTAGTAAAAATACTTACAAATTTCTTCTTAATTTTTCCTAAAAAAATTCCTTTTTATTTTAATAGAATTAATTTATTTAAATAATTTTTCTAATAAAATGTAATTTTATAAAGTTAGAAATTTTCGGGGCATTTCAACCATAATCCTCTGTATAATTATTGTGATCCCTTATAAATTAAGGTCTTTAATGCGCGTTAATTCATTTGTATGATCATGCTATTTATGATTAATTGTGCTTTGGAGTTGTATTTTGGGTTTGGTCTTAAAATAATTTGGTAAATATTGAATTTTAATAGGATTAGGTTTATGAGGAAACCTAATGATTAGGTTGGATCTATTCTTGTTTTATGCTTTAATTACTCTTGGTGTTTCGGGAACAAGTGATTAAGATAAAATAGTTCACTAATTCATTCCTTGGATTTTTTTTTTGCTTGATTTTGATTTGAATTCTTTTCCATTGATTTTAAAACTTAATAATAAGATTATGGAATGTTCCTAAAGCATTCTTAAGAGTTCTTTGACCATTAATTTGAATAATTTTTGAACCTAAATAAATTTATATGATAAAATTTAAAAAGGGGTTTAATGACTTCATCATCCTTACCTCTTTACCCCTCCTTTTTCCCCTCTCCAATAGGCATGCTAGAATAAATGATTTCATCTTTATAAGATATCCTAACATCGAAGCTTAGGTGTCCCTTTTCTTTTCTTTTTTCTCTTTCCTTTCTTATGCTTCTTAAAATCTGATATGTAATTCCCTAAAACCCTCTATCCATCACCATTTTAGCATTGGGGGTAAAAGCCATCCTTATTGCCTCTAAAATCCACCCCACTTAGTGTAAATTCAAGATAGGGTTTTGGGTTTTGAATCTTATAAATCCATACCTTTCATTTGCATTAGAAAATTTCTTTAATTCCAAGATATAGTCACCCTTTCTCCCCTACTGTCTCAAACAATAAGTCTATGGTATTCTATCCATTTTTTCTTTCAACGACATTCTAATGCTTAACTCTTCATTATGGTCTTATTTTTCTCTTATAATCGCCATCTATTTCTTTCTTGTTCTATTCTTAAATAATAAATTAATAGATTTCATAACAGTTGAGCATTAACTCTTCTTTTATTTTTCTTATTTTTATATGAGGTTGTGATATTTCTAATTTCTCCTAATCCTATTGTTGATCTCTTTGGTTAAATAATGTATATGTCTTTATTATGATAAAAACAGATGGGTCTTCAAAAATAATGTGTTCGCTTAAGTGTGCATGTACTAGGATGGACAAAAAAATAGATCTAAATACACTTACTCAAATCAATTCTATAATGTGCAATTTAAAAGTGCAATCAAGTTTAAAAAAAAAAAAGGACAAAAGAAGAAGAGAAGATTGTGTGAAGATAACCAATACTTAATATTTAAGGATTATATTTCTAAATTTATAGGTTGATTTTAAAGATCTAAGTTAAATAAATTTTGATAAAAAAATATTAATTTTTTTTAAAATACTTGATTTAAATTCACTTCTTAAAAATCATGGTTAAAAAACTTAAAAGTGCTGTAAACTTGTTGTTTAGTTCCAATTGGAGCCAATCAACCTATCTCATGACCTCTAAAATAGTTTAGTTCAATCAAGAGCATGAAATGAGTTAATCTTATACAAATTTACTAGCACAACTAACTTATTGATTGGTTTTACAAAATTGATTGGGTAGTTTGAAAGCCAATCGACTTTTTTGACCAACTAGTTCATGAGTTTCACATTTACAAAAACCTATTCCTCTCTATTTAAAATCATTGACTCATTTTTCCAAACTAATTGAATTATTTCATCAACCATTCTATGGGTTTCACTCGTATGAAAGCCCATTTGTATTTGTTTAAAATCATTAACTCATTTTGCTAAATTGATCACTTGGTTTGACTAACCAGTATATGATTTTCACTCCTAAAGAAATGTATTCATCTCTATTTAAATTCATTAACTAATTTCACCAAACCAATTTATTGGTTTGTAACCAATCAACTAGTTTGAATAATCCGATCAACTAGTTGCATGAACACATCAATTGGTTTACTAAACCATGAAACTATTCATATATGTTCAATAGACCAATTGAGTACTGCCAATAATTGATTGACTGGTTCCAATAAACTAATTGGTTGGTTTTTGTAATGGAAAATTTACATTTTAGGTATGAACATAATCAATTGAAAAATTTGAACCACAAATCGATTGATTGTATAACCAATAAACTAGTTAAGCTAGGCTGATTGAACAGTGAGCATTAAATTATAATTTTCTACTCACTGGGTGATACAACATTTTAGGGATTTTCCATCTAATGGATACAAGGTGATATGATATTTATAGATAAAGTCCCTCATCATTTATAAAAACAACGTTTCAACAAAATTTACTATGTAATTATTCATCTAATATCAAACCATTCAATTACTTATTCAAACTCTCTAAACATTTAAATTCAATGTTTTTGTTGAAAACTATTCATTACTCACTTCTCTTAGCTATAATTACTCTTCAACTATAATATATTTTATAAAATCTAGCTATATTACATCTTATCTAAAGTTCTATAATTTCATATCTTAAATTCTTGGTGAAAATCAATTGTAATTACAACCACCTTACAAAATTTATTACAAGCAGGTTAGTGAATGTTTGCCTATCATTCTTAAGAGTCTAGAGAAAATCAATAGGTATAGTTGTAAATCACATCTTAGAGGGTAATTAGTATTTTAAGGCTTATAAATCAAGAAAGGAGTGATAATTAATATAGTCATGTCACTATTTAAAATCCAAATGGGAGAACCTTTTGGTAGTGGATGTATAGAGTAATTTACTCTTAAACTACTTTACATTACTTATAAATTTTTTCTTTGTCATTTCCATTCTATTAAACCCTATTCACCCCCATAGGGTCTTTCAATTGGTATAAGATCTTTTTTATTTCATAAAGGATTCAACAATTTGAGGTGAAAAGGATCTAAGAGCGGAATGGACTTTATTTGTCTAAAAGAAGGCATCTCCATCACAAAACCCCCATTATTTAGTGATGAGAAATTCACCTACTAGAATAAGAATGATGTTATTAATAAATTTATAAGACTACAAAATATGGTAAATACTCATTGAAGGGCCAATTAAGATCACTAAAGAGTTCAACAGTGAACTAGTGAAAAAGACAAAGGATGAGTTCAAAGATGTAGAAAAGAGAAAGCTCACTTTTAATGATAAAGGCATATGATTCTTTAACTTGGGCTTGGAAAAAGGGAATACCATCACATCCAATAATTCTTCACTACAAAATAGATATAGGATAAACTCGTTCTCACTAATAAAGAGATAAAATAAGTGAACGATCATTCTTTCACTAAGGAATATGAACTCCTCCTCATGAAGCAAGATAAAAGCATCAACCACTTGATCAACCACTTCATTTCCATTATCAAAAACCTCAAGGCCTTGGGTAAAGAAGTAAATAAAGAAGATTAAGTAATAAAGGTAATACAAAGTTTTAAAAAAAATAGTGGAGTCCTAAGGTGATATCTATTGAAAAGCCAGAGACTTCACTAAGATAAACAATCAAGAACTCTTCAAAAGTCTTATGGTTCATTAATTAAAGCTAAAAGATGGATTGGATGAAAGAAAGAATAATTCTATAGAACTAAAAGCTCTTACTTCCTTTAGAAAATAGGAGGTGATTTAAGGCATGAAAGAAAATGAAGGCAATGAAAGTGAAAAGGGATCTCCTATGTATGATAAAGAAGTGACCTTCATAACCACTCAATTCAAACAAATCATTTAGTTAAGAGGAGGGAGAAATGGAAGACTAAGAAAGACATTTTCAAGAAATATCAGGTGGCCTAGAGAATCCGACATATATGAAAAGAACAATTGCTACAATTGTGGAAAAGTTGGGCATGTCATCCGAGACTGCTATGAGTTAAGAAACGTAATACCTAAACAAATGATGCCAAATAAGGGGAATACCAACAACAAAAAAGCAAGGAAAATACCATAAAAATCCATGGATGCCTTTGGTGAAAGTGAAGGTGAATCTTGTAATGAAAAGGAAGAAGTTTCCAACCACTATTTCATTACTCTTAGAGAGGAGTATTCAACCTCTACCTCCTTCACAAGCTTTGATGATGGTGATGACATCAATGAGGTATAATCTAACTCACTATAATTCTATGATGATCTACTATGTGTCTTGCATGATTTCTTGTTTGATAATGATAGCTTAAATAAAGATAGATACAACATGAATAAATTGCTTAATCACTTGAGCGAGCAACACACAACTATATTAAATGAAAATAGTATTTTTGAATCTCACGTAATTCTTGTGAAATATAAGCTAATTGAGAAGTTAACTAAATTTAATTTAAATAATAAATTTATTAGTTTTGATCACAAGGTTAATATATATCAACTCTAATATAATATATTTGATCTACAAGCTAAGTGTTATAAACTTATAAAGGTTGCCTATATTTTCACTAAGGATGAAGAAGGATTAAATATATTGTGAGGTGCTTAATAGCATTGTAAGGATTTTGAGGGTGTAGGCTATGGATACAAGATGAAAATAAAATGCCAAAAACTAAATAATTTCTTTATATAAGCCTCCAAAGCTCAACAAGTGCATGCTTCTCCCACATAATGTGATTGTACTTCATGTGGGAAAAGAGGACATTCATCAATAACATGTATGCATAATAAAAATGTAAAATTTATCTCTACTCATAAGAAAAATATTTTGTGAAATATGTGTGGTAGATGTGGCCATGTTGCTTCATCATGTAATTTTAATAAAAATGACTGTTTTTCTAAAATTCAAGAATTTTGGGTAATAACGGGACTATTTAACTTGAGTTGAACACTAAACCAATAAAGACTCATTAAAAAGGTACCTCTACTATAAAATTTGTCCTTGTAGGTATGCTTCAAAGTTAAAACAAGAAGCCACAAATGGTTCCTATACATTGGATTCTCAAGGCACATGATAGGTGATCATACCATATTCTCCAAGCTAACTTCATTTTAAGGTGGAAGCGTGACTTTTGGAGATAACTCAAAGGAAATTATGGTGGAAGCATGAATTTTGGAGATAACTCAAAGGAAAAAATTTATCTATGTCAGTATAATCTGTATTGGTAACTCTAAAGCCTATATAAACTATGTGTATTTGGTTGATGACCTTAAGAACACCTTGATTAGCATTATTAAACTATGTGATAAAGGGTTTCTCATTCATTTCTCAAATTCACATTTCATGATTTCAAATGGAGAAGATAAATCCTTTCTTTTTATATGCAATCATATTAACAACGTGTACATGCTTGATACTAATCCAATAAAATTTCACAATACATGTATATGGTAGTATGGGTACATTAAATAACTTCATAGAGAAGACATAGTGCATGATTTTCAAATTTATACTTTGAAAAGTATCAATTATGTGATGCATATGAACAAAGAAAACAACATAAGATTTCCTAAACTACTTGAATTATTCTATATGGGTATATTTAGTCCTATTAGGACTTACAACATGGGTGGTTTTAGATATATACTATTCATTACAGATGATTACTCACATTATATATGAACATTATTTCTCTCTACTAAAGATGATGCTTTTAGTACTTTTCATGTGCTTGATAAGAAAATTCAAGTAGAAAAATGAACTATGATCCATGATATAAGGAATGCTTAGGGAATGGAGTTTGAGAATGCCACCATCATGGATTTCTATGAACAAAAAGGCATTACTCACAACTTCTTGGTATCAAGAGAAATGCTACAAAATGGTGTGGTGGAAAAGAAGAATAGATCATTGGAAGAGGTTGTAAGAACCATAATATGTGACTTTAAGCTTTCAAAATATTTTTGGACCAAATCTATTGCCATCGTAAACTATGTAATGAATAGGGTACTTATCTAAGACATCTTGAATAATAATTCCTATGAGCTCTACCAATGTAAGAAACCAAATATGGGTTACGTCCACAAATTTGGTTGTAAATGCTTTGTCTTTAACATTGGGAAAAACAATTTAGGCAAATTTGACTCTAAATAGGATGAAGGTATCTTCATTAGCTACACTTTATATAGAAATCTTACCCAATCTTTAATAAAAAATCAATGTTAGTCAAAGAATTTATGTATGTTACTTTTGATGAATCTTATTCAAGTGTGTAGAGTAATCAAGATGAAAAAGTAAGTTCTTTCATCTAAGTTGAGATACTACTAGAAAATGATTACAAGTAAAAAGTAGAAGAAGAAAAGGATGAAGATCATCCAATTAATTAACAAGAGTTTGAAGTGAGAAACGTTCTTTTTAGAGTATATAAATTTGCCTATGGGCATCCTTAAGAGCTCATCATTGGTGATCTAACAAGGGAGTTGTAAAGAGATCCTCACTAGTTAACATTTGCAATCATTTAACATTTCTAACTCAATTAAAACCTAATTCTCACTTAGAATCCATGAATGATGAAAATTAGTTCATGGAAATATCAGATGTGCTTAACCAATTTGAGAGAAATTAAATTTGGGAATTAGTCTCTTTGCCTCTAAATATACCCATTATTTGAACTAAATGGGTCTTTAGAAACAAGATAGATGAGGATGGCTTTGTGTTTAGAAATAAAGCCTGATTTTTTACAAGAGGATAAAACTTTTTTACAAGAGGATAAAACTAAGAGGAAGGCATTTATTTTGAGGAAACCTTTTCCCATATTATTGGGCTCGAGGCTATACATAAGCTTCTTGAATTTACATTATCCATCTGCTTTATATTACTTCAAATGGATATTAAAAGTGATTTCATTAATATTTTTATTAAATAAGAGGTATATGTTAAGCAAGTACTTTGTTTTGAAAATTATTCAAACCCTAAGCATGTCTACAAACTCAACAAGGCACTCTATGGTTTAAAATAAGATATTAGAAATTCATATGAAAGGTTAAGTAAATTTATTTTGGAAAAGATTTTGAAAGAGGTAAAATTGATAAAACTATCTTCCTAAATAAAAAAAAGGACTTATTACATGTACAAACATATGTTGATGAAATAATATTCTGTGTTAGTAATGAGTTCATGTGCAAGGAATTTTCTACAGTGATGTGTAGTGATTTTGAAATGAGCATGATGGTTGAGTTGAACTTATTCCTTAGACTTTAAATCAAGTAGTAAAAAGAAGAAAAAAGGAAATTCTTAAGAAGTTCATAATGAATAAGAGAAATAATTTTGGTACTCCCACAACCACTTCCATAAAGCTCGACACGGATGAAGGAGGTAAACTAGTTTATTGAAAGTGATATTTGGGTATGATTATATCACTTTAGCTTATTACATCTAGACATGATATTATGTTTATTTATTCTTATGTGCTAGCTTTTTTTGTGATCCCAAAGGATCTTGTATGGCTATTGTTAAGAGAATCCTTATATATCTATTTGGCACATGGAACATAGGATTGTTTTACCCTAGTGATACCCTTCAATACCTTGTAGGCTATTTTAACTGTGAGTTGGTGGGATATAATTTTGATAGAAAGAGAACCTTGGGTCATGTCAATTTCTTGTAGAAGACTTAGTTAGTTGGCATAATAAGAAATAGCCCAGTGTATCATTATATATAGTTTAATCATAACATATAGCAAGTAGTGCTTGTTGTGTACAACTATTTTGGGTGAAACAATAATTGAGTGATTATGGACTAAAACTTGAGAAAATTTCAATTAGGTGTGACAATGCTAGTGTTCTATGCCTCACTAAGAACCCCATTCAACACTTTAAGTCTAACACATATCTAAATAAGACATCACTTTATAAATTACCATGTTGAAAAAAGGATGTTATTATGGAATTTGTAGACACATTACATTACTAGGAGGCATCTTCCCTAAGCCATTAAATTATGAAATATTTACAACCATTAGGAGAGAATTGGGAATGAAATTTCTATGATCCACATTATAACTCTTTTAAACTTGTGAAAATTGCAAAAAATGTAAGGATAAATTATGAAATTAATAAAAAAAAACATAATAACTTAACCTAATATTGTATGGATTTAATTCAAAACATTATCCTATATGATTGTAGATTATTGTGCTAAACTTAACAGAAAGATGTATTCATGATTATTAATCTAAATAGAATTGAAAAAATAAGAAAATACAACTTAACCACCTAAACTAATTGACTAATTATCAAACTAGTCTATGGGTTTAAAAGACTAGTTGATCGATTCATGTAAAACCTAGGGATGAATCGGTGATGTTTGGTTTTTGACCTAGCTAATACCAATAAACTGAATAACCAATACCATTCAATCAATTATATGAACACTCGATTGAAAATTCCAAACAAGTTAACTAGTACTAAGAACAACTGATTGAAAATCCAAACCAATCGGTAGGTGTATTAGGCATATAAATAGGCCCTCACTTGTTAAACAAAACACTATAAACTATTTTTTATTAATCATTCAACTCCTACTCTTACATATACCTATCTCTAACTCAAATTAATAAAATCCTCATCAAATCTCACAAAATTAAACTTCATAGGATCAAATTGAAGACCTATACTTGATTCTCAACATTAGTCAACATTTATTTCCTCATCACTTGTTTTAATTAGGGGTAAGATTATACAAACCCTAACTCTCCCATTTTCTCTATAACATCCTAAATTTTCACTACCAAATTTTTTCTCTTCAAAACATTTTGAATGAGAAACTACAAGTCCAAGCTATGAAAAATGGGGTGCTATCGTTATATCTAATACAAGATAGGTACCTCACTATATACATCACATTAGATATAAGGTTAAGTATCCAATCAATCAAATATAAGAAAAAACCAGTGCGTGCAAGAAAACATTTGGAGATAGGAAAAATAAGGTTTAAAGCTTAGCGCTACATAGGCCCAAAATTTATATAAAGATATTTTAAAAGAAAACACTAATTAGAAGAAACTAATTTCAAATGAGAAATGCATAGGTTACTAAAGGACCATAGAATAAGGTCTTTGGGAATGCCTAAGCTCAACTACTCAAGAATTTGGAGAAGAGGACAGACCATTCACTGGCCGTCTTTAGGAAACCTACACTAAACCTCTTGCTCTTAGGATTGAGCATGCAATTGCAAAAATAACCCCATTAGTATCTATGCAATCTAACACTATAATGTAGGTTCTAGTGCAAGAAAGAAGCACACAACATGCTCGTGGTACAACCTACTAAAATTTAAATATGATTCTCCTATTATTTTATTCATGTATAATGACACAGGTATACAAGACATATTTGGATTCACCAAAAGATGCTTAATCATAATCATACCAACATATAAATGTATATAGATTATAATGTACATATCTCCTTTCTAAGGAACATAGATTACTTGAAATATCTAAACAGTAGTGTTTAGAGTATATCTTAAAGAGTAATTTGAAGTTAAAATTACATATATGACTTTCCAACCATATATTCTTAAAGGAAGTGGATCACAATTATAATAGCCATATATCATGCCCTAATTCATGAAAACAAGTTAGAAATATACAAATCTAACACAATGGCCATTCAAGGGAAATATATGATTGATATACAATTTAAGAGCTTGGGATCTTTAAGTACTTATAGGGAAGAACAAGAATAATATCGGCAAAATAATCATACCATGATCGAACACAAAATACGGTAAGGCTAATTAATAAGTATTTTGGATTCATTAAAGTTATTATTTTATGTTAGGTGAATATATAGATCATTTATAAAATTATTGAGCAATAAGTAATCATAGAATTAATTACCCCAAGTGATGGTGCAATAGGTGAATATAGAATTATTTAACCTAAGTTATTCATCAATATATGAACATATAATTATTTACCTAAGTTATTAACCAATAGGTTGGATTATTCCCTATGGTCTCTCAATACTTAAGTTATTCATCAATAGATGAACATAGAATTATTTACCCCAAGTTATTAAGCAATAGGTGGGATTATTCCCTATGGTTTCTCAATACCATGGAATTTAAACCAAATAAAAGGACATATAGTCCTAGCTCATGCTTATGTAAACTAGTGGAAATAAGTTCTGGCTTATGCTAAAGTAACCTTGTGAACATTAGTCCTGAGTCATGCTAAAATAACTATCCAATGGTGACTAGAATATTTAGTATCGATACCCTCTAGTACATTATTAGTGTCTAAAGTAGGAAAGCCACTAGGATCAATGAGCATCCCTACATCAACTAGGATCTTACCTATAGGCACCCGAAGGTAAAATATCCACAAGCATACTAACCATTGGTAGCTAATCGAGGATCAAATAATCTAGACCTATCATGGTGTTCATTCTACTTTAAGTGATTAATGTCTAATTAGATTAGGATGCCATATCACATAAAGGTCAAAAAAGAATGACACACAAAATAACAATCTATTTCAATGCAATACACCCATATAAGGTTCTCACATCATTCGATGTTCCCATTTATTGTATCTTTAAGTGAGCATCCCATTATTGATCAATTATGCCAAAAGGTAGAATCATATAATTTTAAAATCATCTAAAAATTTCCAATAATTTTTTTATTTCTTGTTATTTCTCTTTTGTTCACCCTTCAAATCTAAGTTAAGGCCTATGGCTAAGGTCAAGGCCATAGTTCATTTCTTAACTATAGTCTTATCATTTATTAAAGGATGTTCTAATTTAAAATCTAAGGCTAAAGATGAAGGTCCAGTTGGAAGTCACCTAGTTTCCAACCCTAACTCATGGTTACTTATTTGTTTATCTCATTTTCTAAGTAAAAGTCATTGTTTATATAGAATGTCAACTTAAGGCCACCACATAAGTGCATGTTATTTTCTCTTATTCTTGTTAAGTCACTTAACTTATAAGATTTCACATTTTAATGCCATTATATAAGTCATTAGAGGTCTATTATCCATCATAAAAGACCTTATGGATACTTTAGAGGGATTGAATATAGTATTTTATAAGAATAATTCCAAATTAAAATTTAGTGAGAAATAAGTAGAAGGATGCCAAACAATAAACATATGACTTATAGTGGTTCAAGAAAATCCATAAAGTTTCTCTACATCCACTACTATTAGGTTTTACCTTTTGGATTTAAATATCCCTTTATTAATAATAGGTATTTGATAATTATCACTTCTATATTGGTTTATGAGCCTACAATCTCAATGACCCTCTAGGAGATGATTTATAATTTTCTTAGTTATTCTCTATAGTTTTATGATAACATAATAATAATGACCTCTCTTAGGAATGTTAAACGACACATCACTCTTCACTTATATTTGAGGTGATGAGTTTGAATGAAAACAATGAGAATCTTCACTATGGAGCATATGAAAGTGAATAATCACTAGTGAATATTTTTATCTAGCTAGAGAAATAAAAATGATAAGTGTATGAGAAATCTAGCTAAATATGAGAAACAAGTTGAGTAATAGAGAAGTTTGATTTGGATTTGAATGTGTAAAATTAACACTCTCTTTGATTCTTTGTCAAATATGAAAATTATAAATTGAGAACAGTCATGCTTGCTTGATTTATGTTTGTTAAAGTTTAAAAACTATTACTTATAGTGCTAAAATATGGGAAAAATTGATACTAGAAACTGGGTTTTAAAAGTACACAAATGTTCAAATTTCAATGGGCGGATAATATCATAAATTCTTAGACAAGTCAATTGGTAATAAGACTATTCGATCGGCTTTAACAAACTAGTTAACTAGTTTTAAATAACTAGTTGATGGATTTAAGTAGAGGATAAACCATCTTTTTTTTTTAATTCAAGTATATCTATTTTCAAACTTGTTGATCGAGGGAATAGTTTAGCATTGTCATTTACAAAAAAAACCATAGCTTGTGCAATAGAGCTCAAAATTGTTAATTTTCCACTCAATTGAGTTTTTTATCATCAAAACTAAGTTTTATTAACTTATGAGGTCAAAAATCTCCCCTTTTTTATGATGACTAAAAAAAAAAAGATTCCAATATCATTGGAGATAAAGTATAGAAATGTGAAAGTTAAAATTAATACATATTCTCAAATTATATGGATCATAAATTGATCATTTTAAAATAAAGCCACACAAGTACCATAATAATGATAATATGATGAAGAAATTGGTCATCACTTAGCATCTTTTCACCCTTTCTCCTCCTTTTGTCTTTAAAAAAGGGAAAAGTCTTCAACAAACTATATTTCAATCAATAGATAAGTGAAAAAGAAGTTAAATTTATATGGCATGACACTACCCCTCAAGATATGCACATTCTCAATTAAAGCACAAAAAGATCAATCATACTCAATATTATCAATGAATAACATGAGTGAAACAAATATGACATATCTCCCCCTTAAGCTATGACTATGCTAATAACACAAAAGATGGAGTAAAAAAAAAAATTCTTACCCTAAGTGTATGCATATTTTAGAAATAAGATCAATATCATTCTATGATCACTTAAGATATTATAATATCAAACAACATAAATAGTAGAAGCAGAGATATGAGTATCAAGATGCAACGGAATGATTCAGATATGATATCACTAAAGCTCGTGAGATTTCTCAATTGTGATATTGATAACATTAAGGCATGGAGTGTTTAATGAGTCATAAAAAATACTCAAGATATAGTTGATATGAAAATAAATTTCATAGTTACATAGATCTAACTAAGCCAATGAATAAGAGGGTAAACAGAGTAAGGATTATGTAAATATATGAAAGTATCCCTCAGTATGAACATAAATAAAAATGAGAATGCAATGACAATTTCATCTTGAAAGTTATGAAACAATAACTTATTGCATGTTTTCCTTGTATTTAGTGTAGAGAAAATGCAAGGAATATATGGAATGGGAAGAATAATCCATTAGATAAGTAACTTGTCAATATTATGATGAACTAGAGATCAATACAAGTATATCCAAGAGATTCACGAGTATGAATCATTTATGTGAATAATACATTTAAGTATAACGAAGATATTTTATAATATAATGTAATGAAATAGCAATGATTATATGCATGAGAAATCACAAGTGAATCTAGCAATGAATTCTTGTGATCAATTAATTTTAGAGTTGCATCAATCAACCTAACCAATAAATAGGAAAGTGTGTGGGCGGCTAAGGTGTATATAGTATCATGTAGGTATAATTTTACATTATAATGATATCAAAAGTGGAAGTTTAAGGGAAAATCATATAGGGTAATGACATCACTTAAGAGTCAATAACATGAGAAAACACCAACGCATAACTCATAGAATCATATGTCATCAAGGAGTTATATGAACTTATACACTATAAATGATTTGAAAATGAATATCATAGTTGCAAGTATATAACCATGTAAAAAATGAGAAATCCAATGTTACACTTGGTTATGCAAAAGCAAGAGTAATACAAGCATACTTAGGTTATATATTATTTTTGCATAAGTCTACTCAAGCAATGTGGTGTCACAAATCTCTATGTTGCCCATATTATGTCAATTGTTTCCCTTTAATGGTAATGAGCATATAAGAAGTAATAAGGAAGAGAAAAATGATGAAGCATGCATACGAGAACTATATTGTAAAAAATGTGGTGAATTGGTGGACATGATCATCATATTAATGTCTAAACATAAAATGTCATTCATGTGTATCATGTATAATTATTTATTCATTAAAATGAGACTTTTTAAATGCATGGATGAAAAACTAGAAAAAGACACATGTCCTAAGCAATTCCCTTTTCCTACAAATCTACGAATGGAATGCAGCTTTACATTATTGCAGTCAAGTATTGGTATTCACAATTCAATGGCAAATAAATTAAAAACATTAATTACAAAGCTATCCATGAATTTCTTGTCAATATATAATCATGAAGGATAAGGAGAGGGGAGAAGAAGATGTATACATTAAGTAACTTTTAAAGCACAGATATCTTAAAAGATTTTAATTCTTTAATAAAAAAAATGGATGTTGATAATGGGGAAAAACTTTAAATTTTTTTTATTAAAGGTGTTATGTACGCTTATAGGATATGAAAGATTTATGACAATATTGAGCATATGTCCCACCATGTCTTAGTTAAAGATATGAAAGTCGAAGCATCAACTGCACTTATACTATGAGAAAACACACACACACACACACACACACACACACACACACACACACACACACACATATTATCATAAGAGATAATAAGTGCAAGATTTGTGACAATTCAGAGCATATCACTTATAATGAGAGGTAGTTGTATGAGAAACTTGAAATTATTAGCAACACCACCAATATCTCTTATTATCAAGGTAGAAAAAAATAGCCACACATGTTCTTAACAAGATGAAGTAAAATAAGTTTTGATTTATTAAGAATAATGTGCTTGTATCAATTACAAAAGATTGCATAATGTAAGGTACTCAAATATTATACCACACACACATGTGAGTATACTTACTAATAAGGTAGAACCATAGATAGGTTTAAATGAAAGTGATATCAAACATCCCCTAAAAATGTATATAACATGTTCATTCAATCATATGGAAGAAAAAGATTAATTAGATACATGACAATGTAATGCATGTCAATTTATATTTTTTTATTATTCAAGTTTTACTGGATATAGATGACCAATATCAGCTGGTAAAAATGCTTGTCATAGAGTCTTTAGAATGTCTCTCAAGCTTAATAGTTATGGTGGAATATCATGAGTGAATCCTTATTGAGATTTGGAGATTCCATTCAAGCTATAACCTACACTTAATAGTAATGTAGAAATTTTCCTTTTTTAAATGTTTTTAGTACATATCAAGATAATTTGATCATAGGAAAGTACAAGTATCATGATCAGTAAAATTATTACTAAATAAAGCATGTTCACAATGATGTAATATTTCAAGCAATTTCTCAAAATGTAACATGGAAAGCATAATTGCGTAAGAGATTTCATTAGATGAGTTGACTTATTCATGTGTTAGATAAATCATCAAGAATCATGAAAGTGTGGAAAATTCATAAGTACATTAAGTTTGTGTCACTGTATATTATTAGTTATCATCAGTCCATTAGGGTAGGATGAAGTTAATTAAAGTTCATTCAATTAATCATATATGAGACAAACACATTTATGAGCAATTATTCCTGATGTATGAGCAAATTAAACTAAAAAATGTGTTTTATGAATATATGAGAACAAATATCATGTAAACATAACAATGAGAGCATGAGCACAACTAAAAAAAATATCATCAAAATATGCAATATACCCACTCACGTATATGACCATGGACTATGTAGAGCTTTGATGAGCATGGTGGTGACTATGTCTTAATTAGAGGTATATGTAAGGGTATACTCAAAAGATGTGGATCTAGGTGGGTGAGCAATATTAATGAGCTAAATCAAAAGAGTATATACATTTGGGTAAACGAAAGTATCTGGCACTGTATCTTCTAACTTATTTGCATTTGTATCATCTAACTTTGTATCACCATCATCTTAAGTGCTTAATTCACACCCCAAATTCTTAGTGCTATGTAGAGGTGCACTCTCTTTAGAGTCATTAACCTTGATACCCTGATAATTTGATCACTAGTAGCGATAATATAAGTAACCATATCACCCTCAAACATAGTAGATTAAGGAGTTGTAGGTGTATCTTCTGCTTGATTATATGTTTTAGCAAAAATATAAGCCAACGAATTAGTCTCCAGAACTGATGGATTCTCAATAGAGGTAGTAGGATGTATGAAATGTAAAAGTCTCTCAAGACAAGAAAACTTGGTACCATGATCGAGCTTGTGCATATTCTATGCATTTATATATATAGTCAATCATCTAAAATCCTTTGACAAACAAGTCTTATAAACATTAATTATAGCTTTACTTTAAGAGTTGATGGATAAGAGTTGTGGATATGGAAAATGCATATGATATAATGAGAAGATTTGCAGGATATACAGTGAATGGATCATGAGTAGTGGGAGGGATGTATAGGCCATCTATATCATGAACATGAGAAATGTAAGTAGTTGGTATCCTATTAGTACATGTGAATGTATCTCTAGATTATGTAATAAGTATGAGACTCTAACTATCCTTAATCAACACATATCCTACAATCATAATGTCATGTTATCAAAGATATCCAATCCATTTTATAGATGAAGAGGAGTGGAATTGAAATTTACATATGAGACATATAAATCCTCCAAGATCTTTGTGATGAGAGAAAAATATCCTAACTAATCTTGTGTGTGATAGTAATGCCCTAATCATAATACCAAGTAATTAATATTTTAACAAAATTATAACATAAAAAATTTATATTTCTATCCTACCCTAACTATCTAATCCTCAATATTAGCCTAACCCTAAATTTTATTTTAGGTTAATAATATTTTGTTCACCCTAAACCTAAAATCGAATGGTCGATATTTAATTTATCACATTATCTTAACCTAAATCTAAACCTTTTCTTCTATTTCTTTTTTCTTTTCCCCACTTCACTATCGAAATCATTTCCCCTCCTTGGTTCCCTTCCCTCTCATTTGGAAATCCCTCCTATCCAGACCTCACCCCTGCTGTAACTCACCCAATCTCAAGTTACACCCTCACTCCTACCATACGTTGCGTGTTTTTTAGTCATAGCTATACTGAATTTCTCACCCTCTCCCCTTGAGCATTTATGTACACACACACACACACAAATACATTCACTGAGCTAATCTTCTCTGAAATACCGCAAAACCCTAATTTAGAAATTTATGGCAAAATAAGAATTTGTTAGGGAAATTAATTAAATAAAATATTTTTTTATTAAAATAAGAGGGAATTAATTAAGGAAAATATAGGAGAAATTAATAAATAATTTAAATATGAAAATTTGAGTATTTTGCTAATTAAAATGAAATTTAGGAAAAAAATTTCAAAAACCCTAAATTAACCTAAAAAGAAAAATTAATTATTATTTTAATATTCATTTTTTTAATATCTCAAAATATCTAAAATATATTAATTAACCCCCAAACCCACCTTTTTCCTTTTCTTTTTGTTTTCCCTTTCCCCCCTCTTCTTCCTTTCTTTTTCTCCTTTCCCCCAACTTGGGCCAGCCCACCTTCGGCCCAATTTTCCCTTTGCTCCTGCGCGGCCCAGGCCTGCATTGCCCTTCTTTAGTTTTCTCCTGGTAGGTCTGAATTTTTTCCTTTCTTTCTTCTTTTCTCCTAGATCGCCGATCTAGCCCCCTTCTGCTACTTCTTCTTCTTCTCCCTTGTGTTGCTACAACTTCCCCGATTGGTGTTGAAATTTTTACCACCGATCACACCAGTTGACCCTCCATTCTTCCCCTCTCTTCCTCATCGTTTTCACTGTCATTTCAACCCAGCCGGCCATTCCCTCTCATGTGTGTGCCATCCCTTATTACCCGTCGAAATCCTACCCTCATCGGCCAATGTACCCATGCCCCTTGACCCTTATTTCCCCACTCCCATTTGTTGTTTTCCCTTCTAATTGACCTATATATACCCTTGAAGGCAGCCATAATTATTTTTCAATTTTGGCAGCCCAAAAAATTAACCGCGCATCACTACCTAAATAGACCGCCATTTCTCCTCCGTCGTCCATCACCACCGCCCACTCCAGACACCAAGACCTTCCCTACACTGCCCTCTACACAAATGAGCTACCTTCCTTCCTTACCTTGCCCTGTATGAACCACCCCGATTGTGTAAAGTCCCCCTCCCAAATAACCCACTTTGACTCTCCACCGCCCCTCGTGCCATCGTCTGCCACCATTTCTACCACAAATAACACCACCTCAACCTCCTAAAACAACTAGGGAACTCTAATCTACCTCTCCATACCTCCATCTTTCCCTGCCTCCCTCTCCTTCTCCCTCCTCCACATTCCACCACCTTTGACCACTACCTCGACCGCCTTGCGCCGCCACTTTCAGTTGCAGCACCACCTCCATTCCACCCCTATCCACCTGAGGCACCATCCACCACCTCAAACATCCCTCACTCCATCTCCTATAGCTTATACACCCATCTCTCCACCTCTCTTCCTCCTCCACTGCCGCCGTTGCGGCGCCAGCAACTCCACCACCAAGCCTAGGTGGTATTATAATTTCCTAACCCTTAAACCTTTTTTATATAAGTGTTAATGATTTTTAATATTAATAGTATTATTATTAACTATTATTATTAGTGTCATTATTATTATTGTTGTTGTTATTGTTATTATTATTATGTTATAACTTTTATTTTAAAAATATTTCTAAGTAATGGTATTATTATTTAAAAGGCTACAACTTTAGTAGTATTATTATTATTTCCTTACTACTACTACTACTACTATCATCATTATTATCATTATTTTGTTACTAATACTATTAATACTAACTTTGGCCATTATAGTACTATTACCCCTTTTCATGCTTAACATTATTATTATTATTATTATTATTATTATTATTATTATTATTATTATTATTATTATTATTATTATTATTATTATGCTATTACACTCTACCATATTATCACCAAGGATACTACTATTATAATTTCTAGAAACTTATTAGCATTATTCTCAAGATTGAAACTATTATCACTATTACTGTTACTATTACTACTACTACTACTAGCATTATTAATATAAGTATCATTATGGTCATTACTTTTATATTCTTTACATCACTATTATTATTATTACTAGAATTTGGGGTCGGTATTAGTATTATTGCAAAAACTAACAGTATTATTATTATTATTATTATTATTATTATTATCATTAATATTGAAACCATTACTTTTAATACTATGAATATTACTAAGACTTACTTTGGTTAGTAGTGGTATGATTAATTATTTTGAGAATAATAACCCTACTATATATATATAACTACTATTATCATTATTAGTCTTAATAGTGGGCCATAATAGGGGTAAGATAGGAAATGACAGTAATTTTGGTAAGAGGGAGATTAACCTATAGTATTTCCCTCTTATAGGTGAATCAAGTAAAAACCCTAAGGAGACGTAGGAGTCTACTCCAAGCCCGATGATGTTTTAGGTAAGGGTGTAGCTAAGGCCGCATGTGTACTATGTTTCTTATATACCTTGGATGTCCCGTATACTTATATGTCATGTACCATGTGCTATTATCTTAACTATTTTATGTGCAGCACTGCTTGGAACAGAGGTATGTTCATTTGCTTTCTTCTGGTATGTGCTAATATGGAAATGCTGCAAGTTGTGACGTGATGTGATGTGGCCCCTTAGGATATGCATGTTAGGGTATTTGATGTGGTGATGTTGGATGGGGGCATGAAAAAGAAAAATGGGAAAAATAAGATAACCAAGGAGAAGTAAGTTGGCTAACGTAGGTAAGAGTGACCTAAATAATCCATGATCCATGAGTGGCGGATAAAAAGAGGGACTTAAATAAAATGAAAGAGTGGGAGAAACTAGGGTTGCATGGGAGGAACTAGGGTTTGCATGGGAATTTTAGGGTTTTGCATGATAAATATCTAGGGTTTTGCATGGGGTTCTTAGAGTCTGCATGGGGGTAAACTTTATGTATGAAAAGTTACCTTGGGATGTGAGGATGGTAATAGAAGTGTCGTTAGGGTGACTAGGGGCTTTGGGTGAAAAATAGTACGTGGGATAGTATAAAGGTGCGTAGGAGACCGAGCTAGGGTTTGGGAGGAAACACTAATTTGCAAAGGTGGAAAAGAAAAAGAAAATCATAAAAGAATAAATGAAGAATGAGTGAGGTATAGAGTGAGAGTGGAATCTAAGGGTCGTGACGTATGGGGTGTTAAAATAATTTGGGTCGTGTGAGGTAGAGAAGGATGAGCCACACAGGCCCAAACTAGGTTTTTCTAGAGATAACCCTAGGGAGGACTATGAATGGGCTTAGTGGTATAAGATAGTGGGTCTTGACCCACATACACTGGATTTGGGCTTCTAGTGTGGGTAATGGAATTAGGAAGGGATGTCGGGGCAGTTAGGAGGCGCCGGAGTCTCAAGATATGGGATGAGCCCCTCGTGGGAGGATAAAAGCAGAAGATTAGTGGCATGAATTTCAAGGGTGAAAAATTATCGAATAAGACACTAATAATTTAAGGAGGAAGATTGTTGAGTCGGGCCCAAATTGGTCCACTGACGAATAATAGTGGCCAGGAGCCTTTTTCCCTATATGATTTTTGGTCCAGCAGTTATAATAGTGAGAGATTTCGTGCTCAACAAACCAAATTCAATGAAGCTAAGACGAGGGAAATACACTAAGTGCTTACAGTGAAACACCATGTGAGTCGGGGCCAGACTTGTCCACTGGCGAATAATAGTGGTCATGAGTGTTTTGCCCTAGAGACTGGTCCATCGGCGAATAATAGTGGTCAGGAGTGATCTTCTCTGTATGTATTCTAGTCCACCAGCTATAATAGTGGGGTTCCCACACTCACATGGCTTAATAAAGAGTATGTGTGAAATGCGTATATTGTTAAGAGATCTAAAGAACAAGTTTGTTGGAATGCAACCTAGCCTCATTATCTGTAGTATTATATTTTTCCTATATGATCATGCTTGGGATATGTTCCTTATATCTTTTTCCTTAATTGTACGATTACCTTGCTTAGTACATTGCATACTGACCACCCGTTTCATAGGTGCTACTCATTCCCACGAGTAGAAGACCCTTTTGACTTGGTGTAGGGCGGTGCTTCTATCTTCAATGCCTATGACACTTAAGAGGTATTGGATAGAGTTGAGAGTTGAGCCTAAACCTATCTTAGGGGTCAAGAGTGACATGTTCGAAGTCTATCTTCCATTTTATCCTCTTGTATCATTATATTTAGTTTTATTCTGTTATATGATGTTTTCGGTCATTTGGAACTTTAAAATCGTACTTTAGGTTGTACCTCTTTTGATTATCGCACTCTGATTTCCTATATGGTTAACAACTCATTTATTTTATGAATGCTCATTTTAATTATTGACTCATGTTTGATGTCTATCATAATTAGCCTTAGCACTTGGTACTGGAACAATAGAAGTTAACCAGTTTGGTACAAAGTGTGGCAGTAATACTCCCTTAATTTATGTTTTGTTACTTTGCTTTGGCTAAACCTTTTCATTAAATGAAAATTTTCAGTTGTAAATTTTGGGCTATTACATTCTCCTTCTCCCTTCATAGTTATGTTGAAACACCTCCACTAATGCAAAATATTAGTCCTTTTCCCTAGCACTGTGGCCAAAATAATTCTAAAAATCCACCATCGACAACCCTGGTTAAAGCTCCTCTACTAACTATAATGATCTGGACTGAAACACCACCCTCACCACCTATTAACTTCACTAAACCTCCCCTACAACCACTATGCAAAATATCCAAAACTTACCCTCTCCTTTTAGTGTAAGTCCCCCAAAACTACCACATTTCCTTCACCTTTACGCTGTAACAAAACTAACCGTACTTCTTCACCTAGCTTCAACCTCTTTTAGTAACCCTACACCCCAATAATTGACATAATCCACTACAAGCCACACCCATCTTTCAACCAAAACAACTGAACACCACCTTTACCATTTGGCCACAAAAATTGCATGACACCTTCCACCTTTGGTTACACCCACCGAAATGCACCCTTTGCTTTAGCCATTTCCACCAGTACACATCCCCTTCTTTGGCATGTTTTGATACTAGGATAAGACAGGCGGCTATAGTAGATTTTCAAGTTAGTTGAGGGGCTTCATGTGTTGTTTCTATGGTTGAGATCTTTAAAAGAAATAATACTGGGGCACTCCTATTTAGTGTAGAGCTTGTGGTCAGTTGGGTTACCAGTCATTTGAGTTCTAGCATCACCAAGGCTCTTTTAAGTAGTAAGGAATCCTAATACCTCAGCAAGAGGCATACTGGTAGTGGGCCTACCAACCATAGTAGCAATAACAAATGGTACCTACACTAGCCTATGGAAAATATAAGAAGGCTAAGATAAAATGATGGAGGCCTTACCCTTTTCCTTAGGCATGTTGATGGACCTTAGGTTCTTGAGGGTATTATAGATTTTACTAGGATTGGTAGTTAGGTGTGTGCCTAAATGTCATTAGCCAAGCTGATTAGTAGATGGATGTGGTCATTAGGGCATTCTCCATCCTTTCATTACTAGCTAATGTTTATTTAATTTGGGAGCATATCTATCATTTCTATCTTCTACATTTATTTCTAGAGTTGATTTATGTCTATCTTCTACTATATCTATTTCTGTGATGTTACCTTCTAGCGATAGATTGGATTGCACTAGGCTCTACATAGATATGGCCTTAGAGATTAGTGGGGTAGAATTTTTAGTATACTTGGTTGAGATAGATCTTTAGGATTTTGGCATTATCCTTACAATGGATATATTAAGGATTCACAAAGTGGTGATAGATTATTAATAGGAATGAGTCATGTTGCGAGAACCTCAAGGTGCTAAGATTTCCAATTGTAGATGCAAGCCTAGGCCTACAACAAAAGTCATATCTGCCCATACATTATATTCATTAGTATATAAGGGTTATCTTATGTATTTGTCTAGAATTCAACAGCTGAACAAGGATGTGTTAGCCTTGGAGGATATTTCGGTTACTCAAGGGTTTCCTAACAAGTATCTAGAGGAGATCCCAAGTATGTCGTTGATATGTGAGATAGACTTCACTGTTGAGGTGGTACTAGGGGCTCAACTTATCTCAAAGGCATCTTACGAGATGACGCTAGTAGAGCTAAGGAAGTTGAAGGCTTAATTGTGGAACTTATTAGCTCATGGGGAGTACCAATTTATTTTGAAAGAATAAGGATGAGATCCTTTGTTTATGTATAGATTATCAGAGCTTGAAGCAATTAACGGTGAATAATTATTGTATGCTTCCCAAGATCAATGACTTATTTGAATAACTTTGTGGTGCTTATATCTTATCAAATATTTACTTGAGATCAATATACCATCAACTATACATCATCTAAGTAGACATTATAAAGATAACCTTTAGGACATTGTTTAGGCACTACAAGTTCATAGTGATGCCTTTTGTGCTCACCAATGCACCTACTCTCATTATGTATTTGCTGATGAGGATTTTTTGGCCTTTCCTCAATCAGTTTGTGGTAGTTTTCATAGAAGATATTTTGGTATACTCTCAAAGTGTAGAGGAGAATAATAAACACCTACTTATGATATTTTCCCTTCATTAAGCATAAGTTGTATGCTAAACTCTCTATGTGTGAGTTTTAGCTTTGAGAGGTTGCGTTTATGGGTCATATGGTGTTAGAAAAAGGAGTCACCATAAATTTGGTGAAGATTTTAGTTGTGACATAGTGGACGGCTCTTACTAGCATCCTCAAGGTCCATAATTTTTAGAGTTCACTTGGGTACTACAGATTCTTTGTTAAGGACTTCTTGAAGGTAGCTCATCTTTTGACGAATCTTATGAAAATGATGACTAGATTCCAGTGGGATGATGCATGTGAGGAAGCATTTCAATAGTTGTAGAGGAAGTTAACCATAATATTGGTTTTAGCTCTACCATCGAGATCAGATTGGTTTGAGGTCTATAGTAATGTGTCAAAGCACTGGCTAGATTATATATTGATGTAGCATGGTAAGGTAGTAGCTTATACTTCTCATCAACTGAAGCATCATGAGTAGAAATACTTAACGTATAACTTAGAGTTGGTAGGCATCATGTTTGCACTAAAGATCTTGAGATATTATCTGTATAGGATGCAATGCAGTTTCTTCACTAATCATACGAGCCTAAAGTACATATTCACTTAGAGGAGATGAATATGAGCCAAAGGAGATGATTAGAGTTGGTGAAGGACTATGATATCAAGTTGAAATACCATGAGGGTATGGCCAACATCTTTATATATGCCTTGAGTTCGAAAACATCACACTCATTGAGTACTTGTTTGGTAGTTAGTTGGTTGCTAGAGGAGCTTGGTGAGTTGGGGATACATATGATCCATCATGGTGACCTATAGATGTGGATGTGTGCTTTGATGATTACACCGAGAATTTTTGATGATATCTAAGTGGGATAGTCTAGAGATGTTAAGCTAAAGAAGACTTAGCTACAGATTTAGGATGTCGATGTGTGCAGATGAGAGCATTTGATATATAGGTCTTTGGTGTGTACGTGTTGATCTAAAGTGCTATATATTAGAGGAGGGTCATTGTACTATTGTAATACCCCAAAATCTTAAAATTCTATTTTTGCTTTATCAACATTTTAATCTAACCTAATTTCTAATTTTTTTAATTTGTAAATAATTATATTAATATAACCTAACATCAAAACCAAAACATTTATGGGTAATTTTTTTTATAATTATTAATAAAAAAAATTCAACCCTGAAAACCTAAACCCAAATTCTATAACCAAAATTTTCTTTTCTTCCTTCTTTTTTCTTCATTCTTTTCTTTCCCTTTTTCTTCATTCTTCTTCTCATTTTTTTTCTTCCTAGGTTGCACTACTTAGGGTCACTCTATTTCTTTTTGCTTTCTTCCTTCCTCTTCCTTGGGCAAGTCTAGGCTAGCTCCTTTTTTTTCTTTCCCTTTCTCTTTTCTTTTTTATTTTCTTTATTTTTTTTCCTCCTTCCCCATTAGACATCTTCCTCGCGTCGCCCTCCCTTTCCTTTCCTACACCAAACAACCTATTTGCACACTGCATGTCCCCCTCTCCTTTCCCCTCTCATCCATTCATTGCCATAAACATAGGTTTTGCCACCTTGCACCTACGCTTGCACTTGTCCCTATCCCTGCCCACTACCCCTATGCCTTGTACTCTCCTTAAAAGCATCCTTTCCTTTACAACCATGCACACCAAGTTGTAGCTCCCTCATCCTATGTCCTTGTCCCATCTCCCTGAAACTCCCTTATTTATATATACACCCTAAACCTCTCATTTCCCCTTTCTCCCACCATTGAGCCAGCAGGCCTAAGCTCCCCTATTTTTCCTCCTTCCTCTATCCCTGTCAATCCTCCAGTGCTACCATCACTGCTTGCTATCGCCTGGTTAACCATCTTGCTACCTCCCCTCCTTACCTACACCATGCCAATACCATATTGTGCCACCCTTTTCACTTTTATTATCCCTTTCCCTTCTTATGCACATGTAGCCATAACTGGCTACACCAACACCACTACTAGCCCTTTTCTCTCCCTCCTTGCCACGACCACACTAGAGTCACCGTACGTAGACACCCCAACTAGTGTAATCATCACAAAAAATTACTTTTCTTTTTCCCCCTCCTCCCTTATCCCTCTTAGTCAATGTCCTCCCTACACCACTACTAACCACCAACTCCACCACCACTAACCACCACCAACTCCAATTAGCCCTAGTGCCACAACCGCCTTGGTCCTAGCTACCAACCCTCACCTAATTCTCTAAAATAACCATTGTCATTATTACCCTACAAAATTTTCCCCACTTCAGTTACCTCAATTTCCTTTCTCCACTTTTATCTTTCTTTTTGATTAAATTCTTTTCTTGAAGAAAAAAATAAAATAAAAGAGAAAGAAAGTCTAAATTATGTAAGTCCTCATTTCTAGGTAATATTCTTGTGATAATAGAAGAAGAAGTGTAGTCCTTACATGCTTCGATATTGGTGCTACTTCTATAAGGATATAGTCATAGATAGGGTTTTTATGTATTATAATATATGTCCTTGATTGGTTGATGTGTCATGGCATGCATAAAATGTTAAATGAATCTAATGTTGTATATGCAGTCTTGGCTTAACAATAGTAGGTGAGAAAGCTGTGTAGTCATGAGTGTGTTGATTTCAAATATTTATGTATAATCATGTCCATGCCTTTTATGATATTGCATGTGTGAATAGTTGAAGAGTACTTTACGTTAGAATTCTTCTAACTTGGGGAAGGTAGAAATAGGGTTTCTAGTGACCTTGGGGCATTTTGCTCAATACTACTAAGAAGTGGCATGTTGGGCACTTTAGGGTGCTAACTGGCACAAAATAGGTTGGGGATACTATATGAGATAATTGGGGAAAAAATGAAGGGTTTATGGTAAATATAGGAAGGGAGAAAGACTATAAATATGATTAGTAAAACATAAGGAAAAATTATGATCATATGTGAGTAAAGTGAGAGATTGATATTAGGGAGTGGCTATAAGGTTAGTGATGACATGATGGGTAGTCATACAAATTTGCAAAGTTATTTGAGAACTAGAGAAGGATTTATAACCAAAAGGTGAAAATAGGATTTTGGGAGGTCTGAGAGGTAACCCTAGGAGTAGGTTATTATTGCATGTGTAATATGGGGGAGTTAGAAAGCAACCTTGGGGCATGATTTTAACCATAAGATTTCGGGAATGTACACTAGATTTGGTATTCATACAAAATCTAAGAAGATAGTCATGGCTAAAATGAGAAATTTTGGTTATGGAGGGGCCACAATAGGTAGGTTATTATCACATGTGTAAAATGTGGGAGTTAGGCCACCATGCTTGAGTTAATGGTTAATAATATAATTTTGTGCATAGGTATGGAATTTGAGGGCTAATCAATCATTAGAGAAGAAACTATGCTAAGTATGAGAAATTAGGATTTTGGGGGATGTCCGAATAGTAACCCTAGAGGTAAGTTATTATCACATGTATAAAATGTGTGTAATAGACCATGAGTCTTGAATATGGAGTTCCTAATAGCATGCTAAGATTCGTAGGGTAAATTGAGGAATATAGGGGAACTAGAGTAGAGGATATACTAGGGTTGTGAGATTACGGTTTCTAAGGGAAAATAAGGTTGTTTTGAGGTATGAGTTGGGATAATTCCTTGCATGAGTAGGTGTACATGACTGTGTGATGACCTTGAAATGAATAAAGGATCAATAATATACTAATCACTTAAAGTGGAGGATCACTTAAGTCGAGGCCAATTGTACCTGCCAATCCATTGGCGAGAATAGTGGCTAGGAGCCTCTTGTCATATAGTTGTACCATGTTATTGTTCCACTAGTTAAGAATAGTGGAGTCCCAAACTCAAGTTAATTAAAACCTTAGATGATAATAAAATTTGGTAAGGCACTAATTACATATTGTGGAACACACATGGGTTAAGATCGGTTGTACCTTGATTACCAATTAATTGGTGAGAATAGTGGCTATGATTGTTATGCCCGTGGGTTATACTCTGATTACCAATCCATTAGTGAGAATAGTGGCTAGAGGAATCCTGCCTTAGAGTTGTTCTTGATTACCATTCCATCAGTTAAGAATAGTGGGGGTCTCTCAACCTAACATAAATAAAAACATAAATAGTTATCATTGTATTGTACTATTACTATATGTTTGGATAATATTAAATAAGTTGGTAAGATTAACCTATGTGCATGTCATCTCTTATTGTTGTATTACGAGTTTATGTGAATTTCTTGATTGTATTGTTACCATATTTAGTATATAGCATACTCATTATTCTTATTATGGGTGCTACTAATTCCCATTAGTAGAGACCTTTTATGAGACTGTGCAGGTAGATGAGGTCTCATTAGACAACTTTTCTACTTATGATGCTCTAATTAAGGCATAGTGCTATCATTCTATGCTAGGGTTGGGGCCTGGAGAGCTATGTTCTCTGATTTTTAGTTTACACTGGTTTTCCTCCTTTTTAATTTTCATCGAAACATTTATTCATGGATTTCGGTTCTACTTTTTAAATGAACATCTAAATTCTTATTTATGTTATGTAATATCCTTATTCTATAATTATCATAGCTTGTATTTTATTTTACGTTTTCCTTGTAATGGGTATGACGATGGTTTGTGGCTAGACTTATTTCGATTATGGTGGTAACATCCCATTTATGTTTAAATAGCTTTTTTAGCTTAAACAAAAAATTTTAGTAGGAAGTTTTGGGGGTGTTACAACTCCGTATTCCATCAACCTTGGATATGATAAGCTATATAAGAACCTAAGGAGGATCTACTGGTGCCCTCACATGAAGAGAGAGGTTACAAAGTTTGTGTCAAGATGTCTGACAAGCTAGAAGGTTAAGATCAAACATTTGGAGACCTATGAGGTTAATTCAACCCTTATATGTTTTTATTATGGAAGTGGGGCTCCATCTCTATGGGTTTTTTTAGTGGGATACTGAGGACTCACAATGGGTGCAGCATAATTTAGGTGATCATCATCAAGTTGACCAAGTTAATAGTATTTGTGCAAATGAAGTCGATTTGGAGTATGCATTAGCTGATTGATGCTTATATAAGGTTTTTAGTGAGTAAGAATGATACACCTACCAAAGTAGTCTCTAATCAAGGAATGTGATTTAATATTCCTTTCACACTTCTAGGGGAAGTTGCTAGATGATGTGGACACGAGATTGAGGATGTGTAATGTCTTTGACATAGCTATGGATATAAAGATTGAGAGGACTATTCAAACACTTGAGAATATGATATGAGCTTATGTTTTTGGCTTCCTTGGTAATTGGGAAGAGTGTATACACTTGTTTTAGTTCTTATACAATAATAGTTATAACATTAGCATAGGGATGACACCCTTTGAGGCACTATGTAGATGTAAGTACCAAACACCCTTATGTCGGAGCGACATCAGCATTAATATGGTACTTGGAATAGAGATGATTAAGAAGATGAATCAGTAGGTTCAGTTGATCTAGGATAAGATGAAAGAAACTGAAAGTCTCTCGAAGACCTACATAGGTCATAGGAGTTGTAGTGATAGATTTAAACTAAGAGAATGAGTTTTGTTAAGGGTTTTACCCACCAAAGGGGTGTAGAGATTTGGTAGGAAGAGTAAGTTGAGCTTAAGTTATATTGGTTCTTATGAGATTCTTGATATGGTTGGTGAAGTTTCATACCACCTTGCACTTTTACCAGATTTTGACCAAGTTTATGACATCTTCCAGATTTCGTAGGTGAGAAAATATGTCATACATCTATCCCACGTGATCATACTAGATGAGGTTGAGCTCGATTATTATTAGTCCTAAGAGGAGAGGCCTTCAAGGATCCTTAACACTAATATTGGATAGACTCCAGCAAGCTTAATTCTACTTGTGAAGATTCTTTGGAGACATCATAGAGTAGAAGAGATGACCTAGGAGACAAAGAAGGATATGTGTCAGTTTCATCTTGAGATCTTTAGCATAGATGTGTTAGGTTTTGGGGGTTCTCTTTCTTTTTAGGGGGCAGTCCCTAGGAATATAATATCAACCTGGGTGGACTTAACCACTGAGATCACCTTCCTTAAATCCTTGTTCTCTTCTTCCCTAACCTTAACTTTTTACTTTGTGGCAAAGTTTTTTGTAAAGGGGTAGTGATCTAATATCCCAAATTTTAGATAACCTTGATCTTGAGTAAATAATATCTTAATGAAATTCTAACCTCATAAAATTTATATTTCTATTCTACCCTAACTCTCTGATCCTAAATCTTAGCCTATCCCGAAACTCTAATTTTGGTCAATAATAATGTTCACAATCAAAACCTAAAATTGAATGGTCGATAATAAATTTATCTCATTATCTTAACATAAATTATTTAACCTAAATCTAAATTTATACACTTTTTCATTGTTTTTACTTTTTTCTATTCCCTACTTACCACTCAAAATTATTTATCCACCTTTGTTCCCTTCCCTCTTGTGTGCAAATCCCTCAACCTAGATCTCAACCCGAGTCTACCTAGCTTTAGCCTCATTTACTAACCCTACACCCCAAGCATTAGCATAATCCACTACATGCCACACCTGCCTTTTGGCCAAACAACCAAACACTGCCCTCATTATTTGGCCACAATAATCACATCATGCCCTCTCCCTTTAATTACATCCTTTGAAACCCACTCCCTTATTTTGACCATTTTCACCTATGCACACCCCTTTCTTTAGTCAATACCATCAATGCATACCACCTAGAAATGGTAGCTTGTGCTGTTGCTACTATCCCTCTTAGCTTGGCACCTTATCGCTCCTCTTCTCTTGTTTGTGTAAGTTCTCCCATATTGGTTTATCTTAGTTTAATCATCCATTCTTTCACCCTTCTATTTCCTTAAATTTTCCTTAATATGTTGTTTAATCCTAATGGTAATTTATTTTGGTTTCTTAGATGACATTCCTGATGTTTTGAAAGGGGCGACATATGATTTACATGCTTAGAGACTGGAGCCTTTTTAGTAAGGATACATATCGTAGTTTAGTATTTTTTTCCTAAGGATACTTATCGTAGTCTAGTTTTTTTTTGCTAAGTGTTATACATGAATTTGTGTGATACCATTTTATTAGTATTATCCATTATTTAAATGTAGGATTTTTAGTGCTATGATAAGAGGTTGGCATTTTATTATAGAAAATAAGTGGAGATTATGCTCTGTGGAAATACCTTAGTGTGATATATGGTTATAATATGGGTTTGCTAAGGCATTTTAGTCAATACGAGCATCATGGTATTTTAATGGCTTATATAATTTAAAACATGCTAATGAGTTTATAGCAAGTGTTTAGAGTAGCCGTTAATGGCCTAAGTTTAGTAGAGTATGACTATGAGTTGATTTAGGAATAGTAATCCTACAACAAAAAGGCTATTATTACATGTGTGAATTGGTAGAGTTAGACCTCAAATTTTAAAAATGTTGATAATATTAGTAGTTTGCGATTATATATTGAATCTAGTAATGATATGAACCATATAGAAGAAGTTATAATGCACTTGTGAAATTAGAGTTTATAAGCTCAAGAATAGCAGCAACTCTTGAGCTAGGGTTATTATTGTAGGTGTAAGATCATATATTAAGGAATTTAAATTTAAGTATATTTATAATGATGTTATTTGGGGGAAAAGGTACCAATTTTAGTGGATGAAAGAGTAACAAAAGAAGAGTTATGACAAAAATGTGAAATTAGGTTTTTAGAGAATATAAGGGTCTTAACTCTAGAGAATGACCTTATGATCTTTGTGATGTACTTTACCTACTTTAAATATGTTCTACAATTTTCAAATAAATAATAAATAAGAAATTAATCATTTAAAGTAAAATATCACGTGTGTTGGGTCAATGTGTTTTATAGGTTTATTCTACTAGGCTATAATAGTGACTCAAAAGTGTTTTGTCCCAAAAAGTGTATTAGTTTATTCCACTAGATTAAGAATAGTGGGGCCCTAAAATCAAAATGAAAGATAATAATATTTGAGATAAGTAACCCAGTGGATAAGATATTAAAGAATACTTGAGTCAGGAACGAGGTATTGATCCATTCCACCAGATGATAATAATATCTTAGGTTTTTTATCTATAAGATATGTTTCAAACTCATTGACCAATTTAAAAATAGTAGCGTGGGAGCATTTTGCTCTGAGGGGTGTTGGATCCATTCCACCCGACAATAATAGTAACTTATGTGTGTTGTCCTTAAAAGGTGTTTAAGATCATTCCATTAGTATAAGAATAATAGGGGTCCATGAAATCGACATAAATAAAACAATAAAAATTGCTATATCCACTACTCCGAAAAAAGGTTTTGATAACAATTAGTTTATGCTTTTAATAAAAGTTTTAAACCGTTATTGAATTACAAGTTATTAAATCTTAAATAACAGTTCATAACCATCATAAAAAATATATAAAAAAATACAAATATGGGGGTAAACTTGGTACTCAATAATGGTTTTTAAATAAAAAACCATTGTTAAAAATAAAGTTTTAATAATGGTTTTTAAGATAAAAGCCATCATTAAAAATAAAGTTTTAATAATGGTTATTACAAAAAGCGTTGTTAAAATTTGATCCATTTAGGATTTTAATCATTGATTATACTTTTATTAAACCCTAATACGCATTAAACCTGTGAATTTTGGGGATGTTACCGATACAAACTTTTCATAATGATTCTTACTAAAACCATTATTAAAACACCTATAATAACGGTTTAGTAAGAACTGTTATTAAAACTATATTCTTTTTATTATATTTTTGTTGTTTTTACCAATCCACATATATAGTTATATGTTCAAATATTTAACAAATCTGCAATGTAAAATAACATCAATTCATATATCCATGCAGGTCTTCCTCCCAAATGATACTCCATATTTTCAGTGAAGCTCTAATTAGTATGTCTCAATATAATGGGCATACCCAAGATTCAAAATTAGTAAGCGTATCACAATTAGGTAGCTCTACATTCTAAAGTCAAAAGTTCATAGATCATAGCCTACATGACCAAAAGATGTAGATGAGATACAAACTTCAACATGCATGTAGACTATAGATCCCTAGATAATACTGAATGTTTGAATGCACGTGCTTGGCCAATTGGTCTTTAACTTCATCAATATTATATTTCTGGCCTTGTGTATAGTTACTGATGAAAAGTACAATGCCTAAGTTTCGATCAATATTCGGTTATTACTTGGGTCAAGTACCAAATATATATGTCATGATTCATGAACGAAAAAATATGAAAAAAATAAGCATACATAGCTTGGATCTATATTAATGATCTATTTTGGACTATCAGATCCATTGCTCTACATATATAGTATCCACAATCATCACCATTATCCTATTGTGGATATTATCAAATGAATTTAGTTGGCTCTGTAACTACTAGATATTAATTTGAATTAAAACAAAATACAAAATAGTTGTCTTCCTACTTACCATTATAAGCTCAAATTGAAGACTCTTTGCATCTGGGACACCATTCCAACTTATCCTCTAATACGTCTTCTATAGTGCCCTAATAAATAGATTTGGATACACAATATTGTAAGTATATATACCTCAAATAATTAAAGTAGAATATATGCTTAAATAAGCTAATGAAGTAAGAAGTGAAAAGTATACTAACATGTCGATAAATTCTTTCCCACCATGACGAGTGACGTCAAAAGGCATGTCATAGGTTTAAAGAAAATCAAACACATAGACTTGATTAAGATTATATTAGATGACGTGTAAAGCCCAATGTTCATGTGCAAGGTGAAGAATGAGATAAAGCTTGTTATATCCCTCAATCAAAATATGATCCGCTAAATAGTTTATATGCCTACCCTCTCTTATTGTAGTACCATCAGCTATGTAGTATGAGCATACAAACACAATAGAGGATAATATTCCCTCCATCACATCATGACTAGCTACCAACATATAGAAAAAAATAACAATGTATATTTGTTAATAATTGATAAATTATATAAGAGGCCATAAAAATTCCAATATAACAAACAGTACTAAAATCTAAAATATGAAATAATGCTTATGTGACATAAATGGCAACACTCATGATTGACATCCATTCCTGATTATAAATTTCGCTTATGTCAACCATCAATACCATGAAAGTAGCATCACCCCTCCTAAAATACTCAGGATAATAATTAATGGAAATATATTTATCCTTAAGGTAGTTTTGAGAATAAAAATACAACAAAGTGAGTGCTGGTGGAGGTTGGCTCTTCTTTGAAGAAGGAATCTTTTATGGGGCAACTGATTTTTTTAATTTAGCTCTTTTTCCTTTAGCATAACCCTCTTTTGTGTTACTCGTTCTACTAGTACCTCTATTGGGTTTACTAGTAGGTGTAATCTTCTTTTTTGATTCCTTAATTGATAATAATAAATGAAACATGTATTGAGCATATATATATATATATATATATATATATATAAGGTATAAACAATGTAAGTAATAAATAAGGTCTAATAATGATGTCGAATGTCATTACCTTTTTAGTAGTGAGATGTATTTGATCCGTAGGCTAAGGCACGAAGCTTACATGAGCTTATAGCACTGTAGGTGCCTCATCACCTTCTTTATAACAAGGCAAGGGTGAACTGCTAATAATTGGAGTGTCAATACTCACTAGACTTATATTTAGGACTAAGTTATATCCATGGAATATTTGCATTTGGGTACTATGACTGATACGTACCCTTCCTTTTACTAAAAGAGTTGAAATGTCATTTACTAACAAGTCACAATTATGAAAACCCTTAAATAAAATATTACACATTCTTAATTATTTATGACAATAAATACATTTAATAACATCTCATAGTTTGTAATGCTTAGCAAGGGAAGAGAAGAAAGACGTGCATTAGCTTCACAATTGTCTCTTACTCTATTTACATTGGGTATGTGAAGCAGATCATGGTTGACTAAATCAAATAGCTTATATCCTTCAGATTTAATAAATGACAACTCTTGCTCCATTTTTTTTTAAAAGAACTGGAATATTATATCAAAATCTTAAGGTACAAATGAAATTGTAGAAATGATCTACCCTTCCTATCAAACTAACAAACTTTTCCTTTCTACTAGAATGAAGGCAAAGGGATGACATAGTCAAGGCAATCTTATAAGCTACCCCTCTCAAGTCCCAATTTCTATTAGAGAAAAATACAATTATTCCTAGCTTTCCAAATCTCATATAGAGCCATAGCATAAAAACTTGAATAAAATTGGGAAACTCCATCCTTTCTATGTCTACTTCTTGCCAAGGAGGTAAAGACCCTATCAATGGAACCATACCTGATTCTGAAACCACCAGTCTTACCTATAGCATACCATACTTTCTTCAATTTAGCACACTGACATAAAAGATGCAGCACATATTCATTTTGAGAGCAAAAACAGCACCTCTGGTTGATGGAAGGTAGGAAGGTGCTTATATAATCCTTAGTGGGTAGCTTGGACTAGGCATCTAGCCATAAAATAAATTTATGTTTGGGAGCTGCAAAACTGGACCATACAAATCTTCTCTAGGCCACCTTCTTTCTTTGGTAAACAAACCACTCTCCATGCCACTAGGGCTCTTTTAGTAGAAGAAACCTTGCCAGACCAGAGGAAAGCTCTGCACAGGGCCACCACTTTATGAATAATCTTCTTGGGGAGAATGGAAATTTGACTCTAATAATTAGTAATACCAAAGATTATAGATTGTAAGAGTTGTAACCTTCCAGCATAGGACAGAAGCCTATTAGCCCAATGTTGCATTCGACTAGAAATTTTATGAACCAATTCCAACATGTTTGCTGCTTTAAGCTTGGAAGCATCAAGAGGGACACCCAAATATTTGAAAGGAAAAGACACATCTTGAAAAGGAAGAACAGATTTGATATCCTGCTTTAAACTCTGAAGAGCTCCACCCAGGAAAACCACACTCTTATTAGGACTAATATGGAGGCCTGAGCAAGATGAAAAATTATCCAACACCTCCTTGATGGCTTTCACTGAACCAATATCAGCTTTGTAGAAAACCAATAGATCATCAGCAAAGCTCAAATTAAAGATTTTCAGCTTCTTACACTTAGGATGCCCCTTAAACTCATTCCTACTCCATAAGGATTGGAAAGCCCTATTTAGATACTCCATAATAATAACAAATAGAAAAGAAGACAAGGGGTCTCCCTGTCTAAGACCTTTCATTCCTTTAAAAGGGGGTTGTAATATATTATTGATAGACAAGGAATAAGAAGCAGAAGAAACATAAGCCATCATAATCTTAACAAAATGCAGAGGAAAATGAAGGCCTAACAAGACCTTTTCCAAGAAATGCCAATCTACAGAATCATATGCTTTCCTCATGTCTATCTTCAGCATACATCTTGGTGAAATGTTCTTCCTATTATACATATGTAACAATTCATGAGCCAGTAGAACATTATCCCCAATTCTTCTTCCCTTGACAAACCCTGATCGTGAAGGATGAATAATGGAAGGTAAACACATTGCAACCTCCCTGCTAAAACCTTGGCCAACACCTTATAGACCACATTGCAACAAGAAATAGGTTGAAAATCAGCTAGCTTAATAGCGTTCACATATTTGGGGATGAGGACCACCTTAGACAGACCCAAAAAAGATGGTAGAGAAGCTGTTTGAAAACACCTTCTTATCAATAGATGCAAATCCTCTCCTACCACATTCCATGTAGCCTTAAAAATCCAGCAGTAAATCCATTAGGTCCAGGTGCTTTGATATTTCCCATAGACCATAGAGCATCTTTAACCTCCTGCATAGTAATAGGACTTAAAAAATCATGTTGGTTTTGAATAGATAGAAAAGGACCCAATTTCAACACATCCTTTGAAGCCAAACTTGTAGCAGCACCTCTCTGACCCAGTAACTCTTTGTAGAAAGACACAAAAGATTGTGCAATAGCATCTCTATCACAACAAACCTGTCCTGTGTCAAGCTGAATCTTTCTAATGAAATTATGCTGCTATCTTGCCTTCATAACAGAGAAAAAATAGTGAGAGTTTGAATCACCTAACTGCAGCCATTT
Source organism: Tamarix austromongolica (assembly GCA_039764185.1). Lineage (NCBI taxonomy): Eukaryota > Viridiplantae > Streptophyta > Magnoliopsida > Caryophyllales > Tamaricaceae > Tamarix > Tamarix austromongolica. The sequence goes on from CM077808.1 coordinate 28,475,759, forward strand.
AATCCCAGACTTCTCCTTGAGAAAACACTCCTCATAAGAAGCTAGGAATTCATAAGATTTTAAATTACATTTCTCTTCCTGTTGCAGAGAAAGACAAGTAGGATTCAAAGATAAGGCCTATTGACTCTTCTTCAGCTTCTCTCTAGCCTCTTGAACTCTAGAAGAAATATCTCCAAAGTTATGTCTATTAAAGACTTTCAACTTGGACTTAACAATCTGCATATTCATCTGGAACATCTTAAAAATATTTGTGTGAGACATACTCTTCCAACATTTAGCTACCAGAGGAATGAAATGAGGATGTAAGGTCCACATGTCATAGAACTTAAAAGAACTTTTAAACTGAGGTGGAGAAACATCCAAATTAACCAACGAGGGATTGTGGTTAGAAAAAAGAGTCTCTTTAAATTGAGCACAAGACAGAGGAAACTTGGATAACTAGGGAATATTAACCAAAACTCTATCCAACTTGGCCATAATTAAATTATCTCCAACAAGGTCATGTAAAACGAAAGAGTTGCAACAATCAACTGCTTCAGTTACATCAGGATAATTAATGGCAATTCCTTGAAACTTCTCAGCAGATTGGAATACCACATTGAAATCACCCAAAACAATTCAAGGATCATTAACCACCTAATAATCATGTAATTCCATCCAGAGAGATTTCCTTGCACCACCTGTATTGAAACCATACACAAAAGAAGCATAGAAATGCAAACTATCCTAAACAGCAGAAACTGAAATATGTAGAAATTGCTCATTACAAAAGATGAGCTAGACATCCCAAACCCTACTATCCCAGAGACACCAAATTCTCCCATTTGGATGAGAGCTATAATTTTCTAATCTACTCCATTGAGTTCCCATTTTATCACTAATACCATTATCATTCACACTTTTCACTCTAGTTTCCAAAAGTCCAAATAAGGACACTTTATACACTGAGAGCCAGTGCTTAAACTCCTTCTATTTATAGGGTTTATTAAGCCCTCTAACATTCTAGGCTCCTATCATGGGAAATAGGATGAGGAGCCAAAGGAATATTAGGGTCAAAATCCTGAGAAACTAAAGGATTTGCATGCTCCTAAGGGAAATCATCAGAGGAACATAAGCAACCATACCTATTCCTAGAAAAAATAGTGTTTGAGGACTTGATGCTCTTGGAAAAATAAGCCTGCCCTTCTTCAGGAGAAACAACCTTGTCCTTATTAGAATGTATATCACTGATAGGAGGAACAAAACTTGAGATAGGTCCAGGGACATTGGGATCAACCTGCCTTATCTCCTTATCTACCTTCTGACTTGATTTCTGAGAACCTGATTACCTCAAGGGAACTTTATGCCAGAATGAGCCTCCTTTCTCCCCTTTTGACTGACCTGCAGCACTAGGGACAGACTGAACAGCATGATCAGCACTTTGCATGCTTGATCTCTTCTTACATTTATCAATAGAATGGCCAGCCTCATGACAAGCATTACAGAAACTAGGCCTCCATTTATATATAATTCTTTGAATCAGGACATCTCCATCAGGGTCAACTAAATCCACATAATCAATCAGTTTCTTATACACATCCACTTCAACTAACATGCGGGCATAAGAGATTCTTTCTCCAGTAGAAGTTATCCCATCCAAATGAAGAGGCCTGCCAATAGCACTACCAATTATACTTAAGGAATTCACATCCCAATAATCCAAAGGCAGGTTAACAAGCTTCACCCACAAAGGCATAAATTGAAACTTTTCCTTAGAGAATTGAAATCTTCGATGCCATGCTTTAAGGATAAATGGCCGATTGAAGAAAGACCAATAAGGTTTGGATAACACCCAATCTTTATCCTCTTGAGAACCAAATTTGAAAACAACAAACCCTTGGTCATGTAGCAACACCTTCAGTTCTCAAACCCCTGACCAGTTTCTCTTCACATATCCAACCAATTGAGACATGGTTGGTCGAAACCTAATAACGTAGCCAACAACTGCCCATTGCCATTCATGACAGTTCTTTTCCACCATATCTTTCTATAAGGTAACTTGAATCTTATCCCCAACCCTATCAAGGAGGACGTAAGTCAGAGAAGCACCTTGTAGAGGAAAACGATTACCTGCAACCAAGTCCTTCCACGAAGAAACCAAGGATTGGGGTTGCACCTTCTCAGGAGCCATCTACACATGAGAATCTATACCAAAAGAGTCAAGACCCTTATTATCAATAGGGACACCAGAATTAGAAATATCCTTGGATTCATAATTATTAACCCTACGAATACCCCCTAATCAATGTTACTCTCTGCATGGACCATGCATGAAGAGTCATCATGCGATAAAGACTTATCCAAATCATCGAGTGAAACATAACCATCCCTAACCTATTCGATCCTTTCAACCACTGCACTAGAACTCCCTGAAGCCATCTTCTTCTTCTTGGCTGCAGCCAAAGCACTCCTCGCATGAGCCATGGAGGAGGAGAGAGGAGAGAGCCCCTAGGGTTTTTTCGATCAGCTTATGTTCATTATTACACCATACATATTCATTAGTGTTTAACTCTTGCTCCATTTTTGCTGTCTATTCAAATGCCATATTTAATTTCTAGGTGAAGATAGCCACTTTCTCATTAGTGCTACGAGAATCATGATATCAAACACACATGCCCATTCTCGTAACACTTAATCCAAGACCCCTGTGTCTTCTAGGGTGTTCTATAATTCCTATAGCATGGGACCTAATGTTATATTGGTCCACCCCCTCCAAAACATCTGACGTTTCAAGTTTGTCCTATAATGTATATAATATATGTAAATTTAGCTTATAGGAATAAGTATAATATAATATTTTTCTAAAAAAAATAAAGTAGGGTTCGGGGTATCTACTTACTTATCATTTTTTTAGCAGCAACATCTACATCTTCATTAATATACCCATCTTTTGTCGCTCTAGCCTTCTTCTATAATGTACTAATATTGATGGATAAGGTACATGAATCTAAGTCTTAGGCTACGAGCTTTAAATCAAAAAATAATCTTGCATTAAGAATATTATTATAATATTAGACTTTTACAAGTAAATAGATAAATCAAAATCACATACCAACTCCTCTTCAAGGCCCCAGTATTTATTTTGCTTACCAATCTATTTATTTTTTGCACAGTTTTCATATGTTACAAGCCAAAATATAGTTACATGGTTATTTAAATATCAATAAAATATTCTTAATCAAAAATATTAATTATTATCTAACAAATACCTTAAAATCCTCCGAAAGACTATATGTAATAAACTGGTTCTAACTTTTATGATCAATAAAATCATATCATTTGGGTGGGTTCTACTATAGAGAGCCATCCCTCTTTCTATAAATTTTTCTATGAGCCAAGTATGACCTAAATGTTCTTAGATTCTCTCCATAATATCTAAGAAGCCATCTCTTTCGAGTCTCTGGAACATTGAAGACTCTTTGCAAAATAAGACATATAAATGTATACTGATTTTAATGTATTAAAATTAATAACATTTGAAATGAAAAAAATGATTAAATAAAACAATTTATTTACCGTGATTTCTACCAAATACGCTCCTTATGACCCTTTGGAAATTGCTTCCAATTATTATAAGAGATAAGAACATGGTTACGTGTGATGAGTGAAATGTACATCAAGAATGTGTCTGCGTAAGGGCCAATGGGAAGATTATAAATATTCTATCCTAACTCGACTAGTTCTCCTTTATTCCACATATCCATAATGATTCTTATAATAGTATGTCCTCTCTTCCCTTCTTCGTCACTATTATCCCTATCAACTATTTTGTTGACCATATCTTGACAAAAAATTCATTAAAGAAATTATGTTAGAATGTTATGTATTGATCATAATGTACTACCAGATTATTTTTTGATACAATAAATATCCAATGAGGAAGGTCAAAAAATTCATTTAAAGAAACCAACACACATATCATATGTTACAATATTGTTACCCTTATTGCCTTCTTTTCCCTCTTTTTATTCCCCTTATTCTAGTATTGGTTTCAGGATATGATACATATATTACTTTACGATGATCATCCCTGACATATATTTCCTCCTTATTAATTTTATTGTTATCATCGTTTAATAATTGAGGTGCTTGCATAGTTCAGACACACTCTTTAGTCTAATTAGCATCATTTTCATTATCACATTCATTGTTATTTCTTTTCTTCATAGATAGTACTACAGACCATCTGCTATTAGCAAGATTAGTGACAGAGAATACTTGTGTCACTTGTGATTCCAAGAATAATGGGTCTTGTTTATGCCCTACCCTACCCCATTGAGATCTACTAATGTGAATCCATCTTCATATCTAACCCCATAGCTATTATCAACCCATCTGTAGCTAAATATAAGTTGGGGAATGTCCGATGAGTGGAATAATGTGATCTCTTATCTAATCAATAAAGGAAAGATTATGTTTATCAATTATCCATTTCTTAGTCTTTGATGGATTTTCAATCTATAAAGAAAGCATATGTTCTTCAATATACGGCTAAACATCATTACTGTTATGTAATACATATAGATGTGCTTTATGAAACATGTTAGGATCTATATACTCAAATTGGTAGCCCCTAATACCCTGTCCTTCTATTTTTCCTATAGTTTGAGACTTAGGAATACCAAGAGCTTCATCATTTGACAAGTACTTTGTGCAAAACTCAATTTCCTTTTGTACAATGTAACTCTCAATAATTCATCCTTCTGGCGGATATTAATTCTTCACCTAAATTTTTTTCAACTTCATAAATCATTCAAAGGGTAACACCCATTGCCCATGAATAAGTCCTAGCATTTTTATCTCATAAAATAAAGGAAGAGTTAGATGTACCATGATGTCAAAGAATGAGGGTGGAAAATACATTTCAAGCTAGCACAAAGTAATCATAGTCCCTCTTTGCAAGGCATCCAAACTATCATGATGTATGACTTTAGGGCAGACAATGTTAAAGAACTAACAAAGACTCATGATAGTAATTCAAACATATTTTGGTAAAATTCCATATATAGCTATCGACAACAAGTGCTGCATCAAAATATGACAATCATGAGACTTTATGTTAATTAGTTTCAACTCTTTCATCAACACGAGCCTTCAGACATTTGACGAATACCCTTTTAGAACCTTGACACTGTTAAAGAATTTACAAAATAAAATTTTCTCTTTTCTAGAAAGAGTATGACACGTTGTGGTAAATATGTTCTTCTCTATTGTTTTGTGGTGCTAGTTCCTATCTAATACCCATTTCTTCCAAATACATTAGAGCATTGATGCCATCTTTAGTCTTTCATAGAACATTAAGTAATGTACCAACAAAACTGTCACATATATTTTTTTCGATATGCATCACATCAATGGCATATCTCATGTATAGAGATTCCTAATAAGGAAGGTTGAATATTATTGAAATCTTCTTCCACCCAATTTATGGAGGCTTATCTTTATTCTTCTTCCCAAACTTGACACTCAAATATTTCATCTTCAGCCACACTTATAGACCCGTCAACCAGAATGGTGCCTGCCCTTATTCTCGGAAGCTATTAAACGCTTTTCTTTACCTACTATAATGATGATTCTTCGTTAAAAACCTATGATGCCCAAGAAAGATAGTCTTCCAACCATGTGTTAGTTGAACAAGTGAAATATTCTTCTTACATATCAGGCATGCATAATGGCCTTTCACACTATAACTTGACAAGCTGCCATACACCAAAAAATCATTTATAGTATAGAATAACATTGTTCTCGAAGTAAAATTTTCTTCACTATATTAATCAAATACTTCTATGCCCATGTCCCACAAGAACTTCAAATTATCAATCAAAGGTGACAAATAAGCATTAATATCATTCTCTAGTTGATTTAGCCCTAAAATGAGTAAAGATAGCATCATATACTTGTTTTTTATATAGATCCATAGAGGTAGGTTGTATATAACCAAAAACACAGGCCATAAACTATAGGTACCTTGATTGTGCAGATTCATTCCATCCGTAAAAAAGTACAAGGCACATATTTCTTACTTCTTTATCGAATTTAGGGAAAAAGCCATCAATCATCATCCATTATGGAGAGTCAGATGGATGTCTAAGAAGCCCGTCATCTATCTTCTCATTAGCATGCCATCTCAAGTTCTTGGCATCTTCAGCATCATTAAACATCCGCCTTAATCTTAGTATTATAGAAAAATACTATAAAACCTTAGCGGGCACCTTGTTTTTCTTGTATCATGGTGCTTTGCATTCAAGATTAGGACAACTATCTAAAGACGCATTATCATTGTGAAATAAAATACAATCATTAGGGTATGCATGTATCTTTTCATAACTCATGCCCATAAAGGAAAGAATCATCTTTGCTTTACAGGTACGATCAGGTAGAGCATTGTCATTAGGAAGTATATACTTTATAAGTGTCAATAATTTCATGAAACTCCTATCACTCCATATGTTACATGCTTTTAAGTTTTACAACCTTAAAGTAGAGAATAATTGAGTAAATGTCTTACAAGCACCGTATAAAGGTTTCTCTGGATCATTCAATAACTTCTAAAACAACCTTTTAAGTCATCTCCTCTAACGAATGTCCCTCATAGTTCTCAAATGATGATCCAATACTTTCCCTCCTAAGATCCTCATTATCATATTTAGACTCAATTTCACCATGCCATATCCAACAAGTATAACTTGTATCAATTATGCACACAAACAAATGATCTTTCAAATCATCAACGTTGATATGTTGAATATAAGCACAGTTCAAATAAGGACATGCCACTAAATTCCTAATCATGTCAACTATAAATTTGATGAAAAAATCCACTCCTTCATTATATTCACTAGACTAACGATATGTAAAAGTAAATCCCCCGGTAGCCTCATCGTACCCAACTAATAACTATAAATTTGAAATTCCACTCATCATGATATGTCATCTGATGCCTCATATCATTGCTGGAGAGTTTATTCATAGATACTCTAGGGTAACCAAAGTGGATACTAGGAGGCAAGATATGATGAAACCGCCACTAATCATCAATCACCATTAGCTCTGTTGATGTCATATCATACTCTTTGGCAAACACCTTACCCTCAATAAATCTCAAGTGTGGTGGAAAAAACAATGTAAAAAAGTAGATGTAGCCAACGGCTATGGCTCTATCTGAGGCAAAGTAAATAGTAGATGATATGATTTGAAATGGAAGGGGTGATAAGATGTGCCTCTTGTATACAACCAACTTGGCTCCTTCTATAACTAATGTGTTTATGACAGTAGAGGAAGGTTAGATTAAAGAGTGATGCATAGAATATGTCACCCAAGAAATTAAGCAAAATAAACGAAGGCTTAAGATTGATGATAGTCGAAGAAATCAAGTTGTAAAGGTAGGTGTATTTGGCAGATTTGAATCAGGTTTCAAATGTGTCGAGTTTGAGTTCAATGGAGGAAGATAATTGTCCCAGAATTTCCTTACTCAATGTCGACCCAAAATGAGATAGATAGACTCCAGCGAGCTATGCTTAAATTTGTATTCAATTCCATATATTCATCTTATGATTTATGCGTACAAGAGTGTATATATAAGAAAGAAGTTCCAGCTTGAGTTCGAAGCTTTTCCAGCTGGTCCTTACACTTAATTCAAGAATATTAATATTGGTTGAATTAAGCTTACATAACCTTAATCCTAATCATAATATCATTAGTTAAATGATACTAACGATTAATATTACAAAGCTACATAATTAACTATGATACATACATGAAATTATATCAAACCCTAACTTACATAAAATACACTTAGGGTTAGGGTTTACAACAAGTTAGTACAACTAATGATAATCATCACCATATCTTCTTGTTGTAACGTATCATTCAATGTATTCCATAGTATTGCATGCTTTGAATACTTGTACACATTAAAGTTTATTAACATCTTCTTCTTACAAATATGTTGACATACCTACAAGAACAACTTGAATGGTTTTCAATATCAAGCATATATAAATTATCAAGAATATTTAACATGATAGGCTCCAACATTAAGAAAGATAATTCTTCCTTACCTTGAGAATTAAGATGAACACAACAATCATTAGATTCATTAGATGCCTCTACATCATTCTCCCCAAGTTGAGAAGAATTTACCCTCAAATTTTCATCAGAATAATTAGGTGATAAATCACCAACAATAAAATTTCTTGAAATTCCACCATAAGAATCTAGAAGTTCAAGTTCATAAGCATTATCTCCAAAATTTCTTAGTATTTTAAATGGACCATCAGCTCTTGGCATTAGTTTGTTTTTACGTAAATTAGGAAATCTTTCTTTACGGAAATGTAACCAAACTAAGTTGCTAGGAGAAAACACATAACAGTTTCTATTCTTATTATTCATAGCCCTAGGTATAGGAAATCGATATTTGACAGTAATATTATTCACAGCCCTAGAATCTACACATATAAGCTAAGTACCATCCTTTTTAGGCACTAGCAAAGAAGGAACACTGTAAGGACTTATACTTTCTCTCACAAGTCCTTTATCCACAAGGTATTATATTTATTTTTGTAATTCCTTCTCTTCTTTTGTGTTACATCTATAAGCTAGTTTATTAGGAATAGGCATACTTGTAACAAGATCAATGGCTTGTTCTATACCTCTTTCAGGCGGTAATTTAGGAGGTAAGTCATCAAGGAATACATCATTACACTCATCGAGTAACTTAATTAGATTAGGATTCTCAATTTGTTATTTTTCAGGTTTAGAATCTTTAGAAACTATATCATAACAAATTCCTTCTTCTTCTATGCATTTTTCCATAGCCTTTTCATATAAAAATAATCTCTTTTTGTCATCACTTTAAGGCATATGATCACATAAAGAAGTTGTGAGCCTATATAATTGATTTTCTTTTTTCACCACATATTCATTAGTTACCCCATCATGACTTTCTTTTCTATCATATTACCATAGTCTACCCAAGAGTAATCCACAAGCATCCATAGGTAAGACATCACATAGAACTTCATCATGATAGTCTCTAATAGAAAATGTGATTAAAGCTCTTTTGTTTACTTTAGCTCCTTTATCCTTATTTTGCCATTATAAAGAATAGGGTTTAGGATGATTAGTAGTTTCCAAACCAAGTTTCTTAACCATTGCCTCACTAGAAACATTGGTACATGAACCACTATCAATTATGAGTCTACAAAACATGTCACCTATTTTACACTTAGTCTTACAAATTTTATCTCTTTGAGTAGGTGTAACACTGGCTGTATTTGTAAAACTCTTTGAATACACAACATAGGTCTCCTTCTTCCTCTTCCATAGTTAATATTTCATTAGGATATTTAACTCCTAATTCATCATTATCACTACATGGTTCCATGTTTTATGTTTCATATAAGGTTAAGGCTCTTTGGTTAGGACAATCTCTAGGAAAATGTCCATATCATGGACATTTAAAACATTGTTTATTTGCCGTTTCAACTACCTTATTTTTACTTATATCATCTCTATTATTCTTTTTATCTTATGAAAATGTTGATTTAGGTGTAAAGGTATTAGAATAGGGTTTTGTTGACATTAAAGCATTAGAATTAACATAGGCTTTAGTTGATTTGGTTTATCTTTCAAATTTCATAGCCAATTTAATCAATTCATCAAGAGAATCATAAGAGTACATGTCAACTTTGTCTCTTATCAAAATTTTCAAGCCACCTAAGTACCTAGCAAATTTTTGTTCCTTTCTTTCATGAACATCACAAATAAGGGCTAGTCTTTCAAATTCTCTAGTGTATTCTTCTATACTAAATAAACCTTGCCTTAGAATAGTCATTTTAACATACATATCTTGTTCATACTCTCTAGGCACAAATTTCTTTCGTAGGTGCTTTTTAAGTTTTTCCCAAGATTTTATTTTAAACTTCTCTTGTCTTTCTTTTGTTCGCTTTATATTATCATACCAAATTTGAGTAAACTTTTTGAACTTTAGAGTAGCTAATTTACATTTTCTTTCATCATCATACTCTCTAAACTCAAAAATAGCCTTAATCTCATTTAACCATTCAAAAAATGACTCCACACTCAAATCACCATAGAATTCAAGAAGGTCAAGTTTAATACCTTGATCTTTATGGTATGCATTTCTTACTTAGATTATAGGTGCCCTTCTTTGGTTGCTTGAGCCAAAGGAACTCATCTCATCTTCTCCATCTTCATGATGATGCATATTGAAATGTCCACGTCCACTCTTGGCGTGGCAGATAGGCTTCATTCTTCCTTCCACACTATCATGTGTGGTTTCCATGCAAACTTGTCATGGCTTATGCTTCTCTTGTTTGGCCAATTTAGCTTCCACACTTTATAGTTGATGTTGCAGTGTGTTTTAAGGTTACAATTGAGCATCCATACATGTGGTGAGGCTCTTTATGGAATCTACTAGGTCATGCACTTCTTCACTAGCCATGATGAAGGTTGACACACAACTCTTCTTGTTTCACACAATAGATTCCACAAAGTGTAGGTGCTGGAATTTATTTTTCCTACAACCAAATAAGGTGCAAAATAATTTATAATACACAATCGAAGTACAATCACTACCTACAGTCCTTGATTAGACACAAAGGAGATAATGTATCCACAATAACAGCCACTGCACGCAGGTACACAAGAGATGGGAGTGGTCGTATATATATGGTATAAAATTCAACCACATAAAATCATAGAATGACAATTTTTATCTTCAACATATGCACATCTTCAAGTGGAAGATTCGTGCTAGTTGCTTCATAGAACATATAGATGAGATCTAGAGGGAGTTTTGAGTAGCTCTTAGAGGGAAAAATGAGGAGAAATGGTTCGAATAGAAGGTCTATAGTCCTGGCCTATTCGGTCGACGCTGAGATGGTGTCTAGGTCTCGACTTTTTTGCTTTCTTCTCAGTTTGATACATGAATGGAAAATGAAATGGGTTGATTAAAACTAGATCATGAAAAAAAATAGATAGTACAACTAAGAAGGAATGAGGTGCTGGGAATGCACAAAATTGTAGTATACAAGGCAACACAAAGAAAATGCTGCACCTGGTCTGCAACCTGGTCGGTATTTTATGTGAATGGTTGGGGAAAATGTAAAAATATAGCTGAAAGATTGCAAGAACATCGAGAAAGAACTTAAAGAACAATTCAATAAGCTCATAAAGAATTAATAATTCAACGAAAAGGTTGAGTTATCGTGGAGTTCTTGATGCAAGAACACACATGTGATAATCTAGTTTGCAAGGAGATGGCTTATTAGATAGCTTTGGTCAATTGAAGCTTTGATACAAAAAACGATGTGTTTACCAAAGTAGAGGAAGGTTAGATTGAAGACTGATGTGTATAAGATGTCACCCATGAAATCAAGCAAAAGAAACAAAGGATTAATATTGATGATAGTCAAAGAAATCAAGTTGCAAAGGTAGGTTTATTTAGCAGATTTGAATCAAGTTTCAAATGTTTCAAGTTTGAGATCACTGGAGGAAGGTAATTGTCCCAGACTTTCCTTGGTCAATGTTGATTCAAAATGATAGAGATAGACACTAGCTAGCTATACTCAAAGTTGTATTCAATTTTGTATATGCTTCGGCATATGTATTGGATTTTAGGGGCAGTTGGGAAGATCCTCTGAACTTAATTAAGTTCTTTTATAACAATAGTTATCACCTTAGTATTAATATAGAACATTTTGAGGCCTTATACAAGGGACAATGTCGTAGTCTTTCATTGTAAAATAAAATCAGTAAGACACTTATGTTGGGACTTGAGATGATTAAGGAGATGACTTAGCACATTTGATTAATTCAAGACTTGATGAGATCAGCCTAGGATTGGCATAAGAGCTATGTAGATTTGAGAATACAAACTAATGTTTCTAAGGTGGGCGGTAGAGTCCTTTTGAGGGTCTCTTCCACCAAGGGAATTTTTTTTTTTACAAAAGGTAAGATTAGTCTAAGGTACATTGAACTATACAAGATTATAGATCTTATTAGTGAGATCACCTATCGCTTAGTGTTATCAATGAAATTATCCCGCGTACACAATATCTTTCACATATCTCAATTGAGGAAGTATATAGGGAATCTTTTTCATGTTATTCTATCAGAGTTGTTGGAGCTTGATAAATCCGTAACTTATAAAAATCAATTGGTGAGCATTTTGGATACAAAGACTAGAGAAACATGTACGAAGACCATTTTTCTAGCAAAGTTCCTTTGGTCACGGCATGGGACCAAAGAGTCTACTTGGGAGGCTGAGAAGGAGATTCGAGCTAGGTACCCAGAGTTATTTTCTTAGTGTATTACCTTAGTGTAACCCTTTTTCTTTAAGGGGATAGTAACCCTTTTTCTTAAATGTATCCTAACGTCTGAATTTCTATGTGTTAAATGAGGTGATTGGAGTGTTTGTAGGCTTTGGGGATAAGTACCTACGATGTAAACATTTTGTAAGTGTTTATACATCTCATTTTCCACACAATCTGCTTTAGTTTGGTTAGTTTGGTTTTTTAATCTTGTATCTAATATGGGATTGGCGGCTAATGTCTATTTGTGTTAGGTACAATGGTAGCATCACATTTTTCCTATGTGTGCTTGGTATTTTTTGCTTTTATAATGTGTTAAAATGAAAATTTTTTGTACTAAATAATGGGGGTGTTATACAGTTAATTGCTAAAATGTAAAGATTATATATGTGTTAAAATAATGTAGAATGTTGCCTTATTACCTACTCACAACAAATCTCTTATAATAATAATGTTTGATAGGACACATGAATGAAATGTGGAAACTTGGGTTTTGAAGGGTATTTTAGAAATTTTACCTAATGTATCAATTATAAATAAATAAATGCTAGGAAGGCCTTAGCCTTTTGATAGGTTGACCATAGCTTTATCTTATCTTGATATAGACCTATAACTTTAGGGTTTATCTTAATAATAGGAAATAAAAGGAAAAATGATTAAGTATGAAAATGGAAAATTTCCTGCCATATATGACTTATGTAATTACCTCATAAGATGTTAATAATTAAATTTAAAGACCTCGAGTTGGGAATGGTTGCTCTCTAGATGTCTCTACCTTAGTTTTTAGGACCCTATTCTAATCTATTATGCCCTAGTTTTTAGGGCCCTACTCTAATCTATAGTTGACCTAAGGGCCTTATACAGAGTGTCGATAATTAAGGACTAAGTGAGTGAGGTTCGGAGGATACTGTATTGCTTTCAAGCACTGGTATGACCAAGTGTACCGATGTATCCTTAGGTTCAAGGTAAGGATATTGTGTTGCTTTCGGGTGCCAATTTGACGAAGTGTACCATTGCATTCTTTGGTTCATTTGTATTCCTCTCAAGTAAGGAAGTAAAAAATAAAAATGTATGATGTGTAATGAAAATAAAAGGAATGGATTGCTGGTTTGGTTGTTGCCTTAGGGCCCTACCGTAGTATTGTGATGGATTTTTGATTTGGTCACTGCCTCTGTACTCTACCTTGGTTTGTGTTGGATTTTTTTTGCTTGGTAGATATCTTAGTGCCCTACCACTATGATTTTAATATATTTAACTAATTGAATATGACTTTGCACTTTGAATTATGAGAAGTGGTTTGGTATGTATTACTGTTGAGTATATATATTTCTCTATGAATATTTTTTATATGGTTCTTTCCTTGTGGTAATGTATGCTTTTCAGTTTTTTATGACAATGTGAAATGTGGGTATGTTGTCTTTTGTGAGGTATTGTAATTTACTTAGTATGAGAAATTTTTTGTAATAATACTACTTTTGCATATAACTATGTGAGGACCATGAATGGTATGAAGCTTATAAGTGTAGGTAGGATAAGTGGAGTCCTTGGGAAGATGTTCCATTTTCAAATTGAGCATTTTGGTCCAAGAGTTAGGACAAAAATAGAATTATAACTTTCAGTGTTGCTTTTTTTTATAATTGGTTTTCCTTTGGACTATTATGTCTCATACAGTACTTTGGTTATACTATTGTACTACGACATTTATTCATAACTCTACTATGTATTGTTTCTATTTCTACTGATTTATTATGGTTAAGTTTTATTTTAGCCTTAGAACTTAGCATAAGAAAGGCAAGGAATCTGAAATATGATAAGTGTGATTAGGACATCCTACAATTTAGTGATTAATGCTTCCACAAAAATAAAATAAAAATAAAAAATTAGCTAGTAAAATGAGAGCATTATAATTTGATTCTAATGTAAGTGCTAATAGATAAGACATTAATCACTTGAAGCAAAATATTATGTGAGTTAGAGCTGAGCTATTGTGTTTGTTCCAATGAATGATAATAGTGGCTCTAGAATGTTTTACCTTGAGAAGTGCTTTAGACCATTCTACCGATTTAAGACTAGTAGTCAAGAGTTTGTTACTTCGGTATATGTTGGTTCTGTTCCACTAAATGATAATAATAGCTTGGATATTTTCTACTCTAATAAGTGCTTCTATCCGTTTCACGGAATTAAAAATAATGGAGTCCCTAAACTCAATGTAAATAAAAGTATGGATCTCATCTACATCTAATAATGAGTTATAGAATTTTATGTTTTTAACCATGCATTACTTCTTTGTTAATTCGCATGTATGTTGTTTCTCTTTTCTACCCTTACTTCGGTTGTATGGTTACCTTACTCTGTACATAGAGTATTAATTATCATTTTTATGGATGTCGCTCATTCTTGTGAGAAGACAACCCAGATATTTTCATGCATGTTAGTGAGGACTCTTTGGATGATTTTACCACATATGATGAGGAATCTTTGGATGATTATACCACATATGATGAGGACTCTTACGTGTGGAGGAGTGATTTTTATTTATCAAGGTTGGGTATAGAGTCATATTATCTGGTGTTTCGTTTTTACTCGAATACCATTTTATACTCTTGGTTCCATGGGATCCCTTTTTATCTATTTTGATATTGTACTTATAATTAACCTCCAAAATTTATCTATATTAATTGAAGTTCTCTTATTCTTTATTTATCATGTTTTAGTTCTTAACTATTTTTCTTTATCTTCAATATAAGAATGGTATAGTACGTTAATTAGGCTTATGTAGAGTACGAGGGTAACACTTCGTTATTTTGATAATACACTCATCCTAAAATAAAATTTTTATTATTAAATTTTGGGGTGTTACAGACAATATATGTATCATGAACCTCCATGATAGGATAACTTGGCTTAATCTATACACAAATATTGAAATGTTCATTTAGCCCATCATTTGTTCAATCTCACAAGTACCTTGTGTAGGTCTATAATGATGGCTAGCAGGTGGTCATTTGAGACTAAGGCATCAGAGAGTAGGAATTTTTATGTTCTATTTCTCTTTTGAGGGTCCTTAGAAATCAACACCTTATAGTAGTTATCTTTTCTTGTGTATTTCTCATACTTTTTTTGGGCCTAATATGACCTGGGTTTGTAAACCTAAAGCTCTGCTATTTTTATGCATCTTATCTTGTGTGGTCTGGTTTGATCTTGTGTGTTATGGATCTGGATATTCATCACTGTGTTTAGCATAGGATAGAAAATGGAATATCTCGCATATTAGATATAGTGATAACACTTTATTTTTCATAGGATTATTTTTGTATTTCTTCTTTTGCAAATGTTTTAAAACTGAAGTATTCAGTAATGAAAAATGTGGGTGTTACAATTACAAAACATACAAATCGAAGGAATTGAAGAGCCAAATCTAATAATACAGTCCTTGGTATGGAAAACCAAAAAACAAGCCAAAATTTTAGGAGCCATTAGAGGGCAACATACCAAATTCATCCTCCACTCCTTTCGCTTCCTATGTATGGTAGCATAATGCACTTTATGTATGCTATGGCCTCCATCTACCTTGGTACATTTCTCATGGCTCTTTAGAATCATTGAAATCTGGGACCAAGTGAACATAATTCTTTTGAAGTGCTAGAAGCAATCAGGCATAGGGGAGAATTCTAGGCCGATAATTTCTTGAGATAGATCTATTGAATCAATGCACCCATAAGTTATGCTTCTTTGCAAGAATGTTCCAAAGTATACATGCCAATGCAAACCTATTCGAAAGCAATTTGAATGGCATTCGGGTCTGTAATTGGTTCTCCCTGATTAGAAAGCAAAGTGAAAACATCGTTCCTTGGGGATTTAACATTTAGCCTAGCAAAGAAGTACTTATGGTTACCTGTATTTAGCCAATGAATTTTAGCTTTTTGCTGGGGAAATGATTCATGGAACCTTAGGAGGTGGCCATAATATTGAGTATATTTTTCTTAAGCCTTCAACTCAGGGTCAGATCTGAGTATAGTAATACTAGGCTTATACATAGGGCCTCCACATAATATAGGCCCTAAATATATATGTGTGTATATATATATATATATATATATTGGATATAAAATTAAAAACCTAACCTAGCATAGTTAATCAGATAATAAGAATAAGAAAAGTTTATTATAGGACGTTAAGGGTTTGATTTCCTGCTTAAATAAAAAAATTTAAGCACATAAAATAAAAGGCCATAATATTTTTTTGGGCCATAATGTTAGGGCCAGCCTTGCGTCAACTCACTATCGGCAAGTAGGCCAAGGAGTTTTTTATGAATGTTTACTAAAGTGGCCTTTGCTTGCTGTAATTTTGCCTCTGAGCTGCCATACTTATGGTAATTTAGTACGTTGAGATGTCTTCAAAGAAATTAAAATCTATGCCTAATTCCAAGGAGGTTATTTCTTGCTTCAAACTCACTCTATCCACTGAATACTATCGATAAAAAGTCGTCGTTTGCGGTCCAAATATTAAAAAACGGGAAAGCCTTAGGTTTCACTACTAGGAAAATGGGAAATAATAACGGGACATTAATAACGGTAGTTCAACAACCGTTGTCAAACGCGTGAAAATTAATGGGCGGGAGAATTTTGATAACGGTTCTAGTTAAAAACCGTTATTAAAAGGGCAACGTTAAAATTTGGACGGATGTTTTAATAACGGTTTTACGTAAACTGTTATTAAAAGAGGATTTAATAACGGTTCATATTAGAACCGTTGTCAAAAGTCAGAAGCTTTTAATAACGGTTCCTGGAAGAACCGTTATTAAAAGATGTTTTAATAACGGTTCTCTCAGGAACCGTTATTAAATCCTCTTTTTAATAACGGTTCTCTCAGGAACCGTTATTAAAACCCCAAAATCAAACTTATATTTTGCTCTGTTCTGTTTCGTGCCAAAG
The DNA here is from genome assembly GCA_039764185.1 of Tamarix austromongolica. NCBI lineage: Eukaryota > Viridiplantae > Streptophyta > Magnoliopsida > Caryophyllales > Tamaricaceae > Tamarix > Tamarix austromongolica. The sequence continues at coordinate 28,493,067 of CM077808.1, forward strand.
TTTTCAGACTCTCTGCACCTTCGTTCTCTTACTCTCCTTCTCCTTGCAAACCCTCGCACCACCACACCGGCTCCTCTCAAGTAAAGGAAACCCTCGCACCGCTAACTCTCAACCACACCTCTGCCATTGTCGGCTCTGCATGTGTGTGCTGTCATTGTTCTGAAGCTAGCTAGCACTTGCACCTTCATCCTCCGTCGTGTTTGAAGCCCTTGCCTCTCTCAACATTCTCACCGTCGTGTTTGTAGCTAGCTCACTTTATGTATGTGTTTGTTCTTCCTCTCGTAACTTTTTATCTACTTATATATGTATATATATATATAAATGCATGCATGTTGCTACAGGGTTTCGTTTGTTTGTTATTGAAAGATTGTGATTTGTCGTTCGAAAATGTGTTGTTGAATGTGTTGGCTGAAAATTTTGCTGTTTGTTGTTGAATTTGTTGCGTTATTGTTATATATTAACAAATGCATGTGTTGGCCGAGACCTTTACATATATATATAATATGAATGTGAGTGTAGAATTATATACATTTTCACTCATAAAAACTATATATATATATACACACACACACACACACACACATTTTCATTAATAAGTATAGGAGACTAGCAATAAGATATAGGAAATGTCATATAATGAAATGCAAATATATTTTACATATGCATATGTTAATGAATGCTATTTGATGAGGATTAAATAGATATAGAGAATAAGGAATATATAAAAGTGAATAATTAAATAGAGAGAAATAATTGTGTATGATAATAATAATAATAATAATAATAATAATAATAATAATAATAATAATAATAATAATAATTAATAATATGATTTATATATTATGCTTTAATTACATTTAGCTAGGTTTAGGAATTAGTTTTTTTTTTGTAATTTAGGGTTAGGTTTTATTATAATAAATTATGGTTAATTAGCTAGGGTTAGGGTTAGGGTTTATCGTTTATTATGGTTAATTATGGTTAATTAGGGTTAGGGTTAGTATTAATATCTTTTTGGAAATGTGTTAGCATGATTCGTATATATATATAGAATAGCATGATACATTTGAAATTAATTCTTTCTAAGCATGATTCGTATCGATAATATAATGGTACATTATTATGCTCAATACATAACATTCTAACATAATTTATTTATTTATTTATTGTAGAGATATGGCCAACAAAAACATTGATAGGGATAGCAGTGATGAAGAAGGGAAGAGAGGACCTACGATTATGAGAATTATCATAGACATGAGGAATAGAAGAGAAGTAGTCGAGTTGGGATGGAATACTTACAATCTTCCCATCGGCCCTTACGCATATATGTTCTTGACCTACATTTCACTTGTGACCCGTAACCGTGTTCCTATCTCCTATAATAATTGGAAGCAGGTTCCACAGGGTCATAAGGAGCATATTTGGCAGGAAATCACGGTAAATATGCTATTTTATATAATCATTTTTGTATGTCAAATGTTATTAATTTTATTACATTAACATCGGTATACATCTACATGTCTTATTTTGCAGAGAGTGTTCAATGTCCCAGAGAGTAGGAAGAAATGGCTTCTTAGACATTGTGGGGAGCGTCTAAGAAACTTTAGGTTATATTTAGCTCGTAGAAAAATGTATAGAAAGAAGGATGGTTCTGTACGACAGAACCCACCCAAATGATACGGTTTCATCGATCAAGAAAGTTGGAACCAATTCATTGCTTATCGTCTTACGGTGGATTTTAAGGTACTTGTTAGATAACAATTAAACTTTTTGTATCAATCCCAGTATTATGCTTAATATTGAAATAACCATGTCATTATGTTTTGGCTTGTCGCATAGGAAAAAAGTACCTAGCATAAAGAGATTGCCAAGCAAAATAAATACCGGGATAATATGGCTCGTAAAGGCTATGCGGGCCTTGAAGAGGAGTTGGTATGCATTTTGTGATTATCTATTTACATGTAAATGTTGAATTTTATAATAATATTCTTAATTAAGAATATTTTTTGATTTGTAGCTCCTAGCCCAAGACTTGGACCCATGTACCTCGTCCATCAATATTGGTACATTATGGAAGAAGGTTAGAGCAACAAGAGATGGATATATTAATGAATATGTTGATGTTGCAGCCAAAAAAATTGTAAGTTTGTAGATATCTAGAACCCTACTTAGTTTTCTTTTAGAAAACTATTATATTATGCTTATTCCTATAAGTTAAATTTACAGGACGAACTTGAAACGTCAGAAGGTGAGGAGGTGGACCAATATAGCATTGTGGCCCAGGCTACAGGAATTGTAGAACACCCTGGAAGACACAGGGGCCTTGGATTGGGTGTTACGAGAACGAGCATATGTGGTCGATCTCGTGGTTCTCGTAGCACTAATGAGCAAGTCGCCATCCTCACCCAAAAATTGAACGTGGCATTTGAACGGATGGCAACAATGGAGCAAGAGTTGTCATTTATTAAATCTCAAGGGTATAAGCCATCCGATTCAGTAGACCATGATCAGCTTCACATACCTAATGTAAATAGCGTCAGAGATAGTTGTGAAGCTGATGCATTTCTTTCTACTCTTCCCGAGGCAAGCATTACAAACTATGAATTGTTATTAAATGTATTCGGTGTAATAAATTATTAATAATGTGTAATATTTTTTTTTAGGGTTTGCATAAATGTGACTTATTAGCGAATGACCTTTCAACAATTTTGGCGAAAGGAAGGGTCCGCATCAGTCACAGTACCGAAACGCAGACAATCCACGGGTACAATTTAGCCCTAAATACAAGGCCGGTCAGTATTGACACTCCAATCATTGGCAGTGCACACTTGCCTTGTTATAAAGAGGGCGATGAGGCAACCACAGTACTAGAAGCTCATGGAAGCTTCGTGTAATACCCCGTATTTTTAAAATCCAGATTTATTAAGCTTAATGATTTTATTAGCGTAATTTGATGTAAACAATTAATTATTTTAATTTCGATTCGTTTTACGGATTTATCGATGTTTTCGAATTCATAATTGAATGTAATTAATCATTGTCGTTGCGAACCATTCTAGACAAATTCGTTCACGACAATGATTTTATTATATTCTTATGAATTTGATTCTCGGTTAAAAATATGTATTTCCGTTGTTTCTCATATTTTTATTTTTAATATTTTAGATTTGTTTTCGATTATAACTTTGTCGCGTAATTTTGACTTTACTCTGGAGTTATATTTCGTTGATGAAATATATTATCTAATTATAGAATTTTCGTTTAAATAGTTAAATTTATTTTAATGATTTTATCCGTAGAAAATATTTCCAACTTTAAATTTATTCGTTTCGGTAATCGTTAATATTTTCGGAAAGTTTAATTTAAAAAGATTTCGGAGTTTATTTATGAAATTCTTTCTGGAATTAATTCCCTTTCGTTTTATGCTTTTTGGTTTACGGAAAACCAATTTCGGAAATTATTTAAATTAGTCTCGGTTTATTCAAATTTGACTTAAATGTTTTATTATATGCTTCTAAATGATTTTTCGAGACCTTATAATATATTTCCGTAAATAACACAAATTTTTACGTTCGTTGGTAAATTTTTCCGAAAATGTTTTCGGAATTCTTTATATAGCCTTTTTATTAATTTTAAGCTTTCGGAACCTTATGAAATAAATTTTCGTTAAATAAATTTTATATAAAATCTTCTAATAATATTTTTTATATTTTTCGTATTTTATTTTATGGGTATTTGTTAAAAAAAAAAAAAAAAAAAAAACCGCACCCCTCACCCGTCGGGCCACCTCTCCCTTTTCCTTTTTCCCCCTTCTTCTTCCCTTTATTTTCTTCCCCTGTTGCTCCCGACCCCCTGCCCTCTGCACAGCCCCAAACCCTAGCCAGCCGCCACCTCTCCCCAGCTCCTCCTCTCCTCCTTCGTCGACTGTCGGCAGCTATAGCCGGCTGCCACCAACCACCAGCCAGCTCGACCATAGCAGCCGCGGGAGCAGCAGCAGCAGTGACGAGCGGCAACCCAGGCTACGCCGCCACCGTCCGACCACCGGCGAGCCACGCTGACCACCGGCGAGCACTGTTCGACCTCCAGCGAAGCTTCCCCGGCCCTCCTTTGCCCCGATTTATCGGTTTTTGTTTGGTATAATTTCCGAAAAACCCTAACCCTTGTTTTGGTTAATTGGGTATGAATTAGCTTATAAAAAGCTAAATTAGTTGTTTGATTATGTATATATATGCTGTAAGAATGATTTGGACGAGTTAATTGTGTGGTTGTGTTGAAATTTTGGAAAAATTGGATTTTTAGCCGGGTTATGCCCAAATTTTTCGGATTCATTCGTTTTTGCGGTTTTGGACAAATTAATTATACAATATGTTTTAAAATGTATCCAATTTCATTTTGGAACCGTCAATTTGAGAAATTTATGTAGGTTTTATCGAAATTTGAATTCTAGGTCAAATTTTGGGTGTAATGAAATTTGGGTCGTATAATTGAGCCGTTTCGCTCAATTGATTTTACAATATTGTTTAAAATGTATTTAATTTTATATTGGAAGTGTTGATTTGGGAAAATTGTACGTAATTGATCGGAATTGGATTTTTAGGTCAAAACTCCCGCGGGTTTAAATTGGATTATGTAATCGGGTTATTTTATTCAATTGACTATATAAATTACATTAGAATATGTTTAATTACATTTCCGAACCGTCAATTGATATGTTTTGGCAAGAATTAATCGGATTTGCGTTCCGGGCTCAAAAATCCTAATTGGGCTAAATTGTGTATTTCTTTTGTCGGTTTTGAGCAATTGGTTATTTGATATGTTATAAAATGTGTTTAATTGCATTTCTAAACATTCAATTTGATTAAATTTATAGAATTTTACCGAATTATATTTTCGGGCCTAAAACCTTAGATTTTAAGTAAAATTTTGGAATTGGTCATTTATATGGTCATTTTTCTAAAATTGAATTTATAGAAATCGTTGAAATGATCCTATATGCATTCTAATACCTTCAATCGTAATTAATTGATTTGAATTATTCGAATTTATGTCTTGGGTTGTGAAACCCTAATTTTGGAAACCGGGTCTTAAATTGGCTACTCGAAAGATTTCTTTTGTTAAATTTGATTATCTAGATTTATTTAAAATTAGTTTAATAGTACTCTTAAGCTATCAATTTGGGATCATAAAAGTTATTTAGCTGGTTCGTAGCGTGGGCATTAAAAGCCCTAATTTTCGGAGATGGTTTTATATAATTAATTATGCTATGCTTCTTTTACCTAATCGATTTCCATATTTGACTTTAAATCATTTGAATTATGTTTTTATCTTATTGGGTTGGATTTGGTTCTATGCAAATGGTTGGTTGTCCTTTGGATTGTAAAACCTAATGAATAAGTCATTTTTGATAAAAATAGCTTATAATCTATTATTCTTTTCCCGGCATTCCAAATCAATTTGAAATGTCCCAAGTGATGAGTGTTAATCCGATTTGGTTAATATTTAATTTTAAATCTTAATCGAGCTACGTTCGCAAGTCATAGGTTTTATGCACGTTTTTCAAGAAAGGTTGTTTGTGTCCGTTTGTGTTGATTTTTTTTTTATAATTGAATTGTTGATCGATAAGATAGTTTCTAACCTAGTTCCGATTTCCATCGGTGATCTAGGAAAGCTTTCTCGTGGATCCACGAGCTAGTGATCTCTCTCCCTCTTATCTCGCTTAGCTAGCTTCGGATCCAGGTAAGTTTCTACTTACCTCCACTTATGGGTGTTTCGTAAGGATGTGGCTAATGTCCCTACGTGTTATGTGACTTGTATGCCTTGGATACTTCGTACATATATATCATGTCCTGTTGTGTATCACCTGATTGTCCTTAACGTGTTTTATGCGTAGCGCAGCTTGGAGTTAAGGTGTGTGGTATGTGTTTTTCTTATTATATGAATGTGATATCCATATGTGGTGATTATGGTGTGTTGTGGCATGATGCAACCCTCTAGGACATGCATGCTAGGGTGATTATTATTATGACATGGATATGAAAGGATAAAAAGAAATAAATGGGAAGTGAGTTGCTAAAGAGGGGTATGAGGTTGACCAAATTGAATAAGGGATGAGAGCTATGCATGGAAAATTCTAGGGTTTGCATGGGAACTTCGAGAGTTTGCATGGGTTGGATAAAACTTGCGTGAGGATGATCGTTACGTGAGAAAAGTTGTATTAAAGTGTAAATAAGCTAAGGGGAGAGTTGTGGAGTGTTTGGAGACTTGGGATGAAAAATAATACGTAGGTTGGTGTGAGGGGTATAAGGGACCCGATTAGGGTTTTGGGAGAAAGTAGTGATTGATTTGGGATTGAACTTAAAAGAGATGAGGTGTTTGACGATAAATGAATTAATGGTAGTAAGGCAAGAGGAAATTGGGCCACATAGGTCCAATTAGGGTTTCAAGGGAAACCCTAGAGAGTGATAGTGGGTGGAGTGTGGTGTCACAAGGTGTTGGGCTTCAACCTACACCCTTAAGAGTTGGCTTTCATTATGTGTAAGTGTAAAGGGAAATGGATATCGAGGTGTGATAAGGGGCGCAAGAGTCCCAAGATATGGGACGGGCCCTCCTGGGAGGATAAGTGTGGATATAGTTAGCCATGCATGTCAAGGGTAAAATTCTTTCAAATAAGATATGTTAAGACACTAATCACTTAAAGAGAAAGATGTTGAGCCGGACCCAGACCGGTCCACCGGCGAATAATAGTGGCTAGGGCCGGGGTGCCCTACATGACCGGTCCACCGGCAATAATAGTGGCAGGGTATGTTACCCTCATGACCGGTCCACCGGCTATAATAGTGGGGGATTCCGTGCTCAACAAACCGAACGTAATAACGATAAGACATTGGGAAGATACGAAGTAATTACAGTGAAACATCATGTGAGTCGGGGCCAGACCGGTCCACCGGCGAATAATAGTGGCAGGGTATGTTACCCTCATGACCGGTCCACCGGCTAAAATAGTGGCAGGGCATGACCCTCATGACCGTTCCACCGGCTATAATAGTGGGGTTCCCGCACTCATATGAATTGATAAAGACTATGATGTGAATCGACTATATTTACCAGAGATCTAAAGAATGAGTCTACTCGAACGGGGCTGAACATGTCCCTAAGTAATGCTCGGGGCTGGACATGTCCCTAAGTAATGTCCGCGAGGCTAAATGCCCAATCGGTTCGGTTCGGCATTGCCCATAAATGCCCGTTTGATAAATGCCCGACTCGGTTTGGTTTGGTTCGGCATTGTCCATAAATACTTGGTTGGTTTATCTGAATCTCTTATCGGTTTAAGATATTACATATATTTCGCATGTTATTATATGTGTATGGTCGGACTTGTGATGTGGGTTTGAGTATGCGTAATATTGTATCAACGTATTGTATCATAATTTAATGTGCACTTGATGTTATAGTTTACGTCTCTTCCATAAGGTAGGGTAGTGGGATTTACTCAGTATTGGACCCGTACTGATACTACATTGGTTGAATGGGTCCTGTGATGATCCACTGATGGTGGGGAGCAGACCTCTTGTGCAGGTTTAAGATCGGATACTGTTTTGGGGTGGAAGACTTGACTCGAGTGAGTAGGCGATCCGGATAATTATCCTTCGGGATTTGTTTGTTTAATTGTATTCTCCTTTGGAAGTTGCAAGCATTGTATTTAAGTTTTTAAGGATTTTGTAATTGACTTTTAATTTCTCGTAACGCTGTTATGCTTTAAAATTCAGATTTAATTGTTTGACAGGTTTTAGCCTTGCATCTAACATGAGATAGATGGTTGACATTTATCTTGTGTTAGATGTGGCGGTAACATTTTCCAAATTCGCTCCTAGCTTCCGCTTTATTCTTTCAAAAAAATTTTTTTCAGGAGTGAAATTTAGGGGTGTTACACTTCGTGGCTTGGCCTGTGGATCAAATACGTCTCACTACTGAAGAGGTATTGACATTTGACATCTTCATTAGACCTTGTTTAGTAGTTACACTATATATACCTTTTTCATATATATATTTATATGCTCAATATATATTTTGTTTAATATTATCAATTAAGGAATCAAAAAAGAAGACTGCTTCTGCTAGTAAAACCAAGAGAGGTACTAGCAGAACGAGCAACACAAAACAGGGCGCTGCTAAAGGAAAGAGAGCTAAATCTGAAAAATTAGTTGCGCCACAAAAGATTCCTTCTTCAGATCAGCAAAGCCAACCTCCACCAGCATTAGTTATGTTATATTTTTATGCCCAAAACTACCTCAGGGACAATTATATTTTCATTGATTGTCGTCCTGAGTATGTTGGGAGGGACGATGCTACTTACATGGTATCGACGGCTGACATAAGCGACATTTATAATCAAGAATGGATGTCAACCATAAGTGTCGCCGTCTATGTCACGTAAGTATTATTTCATTTTGAGATTTTAGTACTCTTAACTTATATAATTGGAATTTTTATGACCTCTTATATGAGTTATTATTTATTAACAAATATGCATTGTTTTTGTCGTCCATAGGTTGGTAGCTACTCGAGCTGCGATGGCGGGAATGTTGTCCTCTATTGTGTTTGTGTGCCCATACTACATAGCTGACGGTAGTACAATAAGATAGGGTAGGCACATAAACTATTTAGCGGATCGCATTTTGATTGAGGTACACAACAAGCTCTATCTCATTCCTCACCTCGCAACTGAACATTGGGTTTTGTACGCTGTCCGACCTGATCTTAATAAAGTCTATGTGTTTGATTCCCTTCGAACCTATGACGTGCCTTTTGAAGTCGCTCGTCGTGGTGGGAAGGAATTTATCGACATGTTAGTATACTTTTTACTTCTTACTTCATTAGCTTATTTATACATATATTCGCCTAGCTTTCATTATTTGAGGTATATATGCATACTTACAATATTGTGTATCCAACTCTATTTATTAGGGCACTACGGACATCGTATCAAACGAGAGGTGGGAATGGTGTCCCAGACCCAAAGAATGTTCAATACGAGCCTGTCATAGTAAGTAGGAAGGCAACTATTTCGTATTTTATTTTAATTAAAATTAATATCTAATAGTTAGAGAGCTAATTGAATTTATTTGATAGTGTCCACAACAGCAAAACGACAAAGATTGTGGATACTATGTATGTAGAGCAATGGATTTGATAGTCCAAAATAGATCGGTCAACATAGATCTAAGCCATGTATGTTTTCTTTTCGATATTTTTCCATTAATGAATCATGACATATATGTTTGATACTTGACGTAAGTGCTAACTGTATATTAATCAAAACTTGGGATTTGTAGTTGTTCACCGATGATTATGCACAAGGCCAGCAATACAATGTTGAAGAAATTGATGAAGTGAGAGAGCAATGGGCCAAGCATGTGCACTCATTCATTCGGTATTAGGTAGAGATCTATATATTCTACATGCATGTTCAGGTTTGTATTTTGTCTATGTCTTTAAGTCTTCTAAGCTAGATTTATAAACATTTTGCTTTGGCGTGTAGAGCTACCAAGTTGTGGTATGCCTACTAATTTTGATTCTTGAGTATATATGTCCGGTGTATATATTAACAAGGGATTGATTGAAATTATGGTGTGATTGCAGATTTGTTATCAATTGATGTTGTTTTACAATGCAGATTTGGTAATTATTTGAAAATACAACTGTGTATGTGGGTAGGAACAAAACTGCAAAAACTGAAAAAAAAAGCTGGAGTTTTAATAACGGTTCTTATGAAAACCGTTATTAAAACCCTCTTGTTTAACAACGGTTTTTCTGAAAAACCGTTATGAAACATGCATTTTACGCTCATATTGACGGGTTTTTTTATATTTTTGATAACGGTTATGAACCGTTATTAAAGATTTAATAACGGGCGTTTTAATAATGGTTGAAAACCGTTATTAAAATTGTAAAATAACCGTTATTAAAACTATTTTTTTGGGTAGTGTTTGACCCGTCTATGTGCCACCATGTGAATTACAACTGGATAATGGGCCGATATTAATGATGGTGGAAAATCACTGTACGACTGAGACTAAATATTTATCCAACACATTTAATAATGCTCAGTTAAGTTTACTGTTTGCATGATATACCTTCAGCACCGTCCCTTCTATGTTCCAAGGGAAGAAACAACCAGTTTCCCTTAGATCTTGAAGCCCCAATTGGTGACAACAGACCTAGAAATCAGCGACATCATGCAAATGTGGGGAACCTCCTCCATCTTTCTCCTCTACTGATAGCATGGTATTAAAACCGCCTACAACTAGCCACAGACGACCAGTAGAAATAGAAGCGAGCCAACGCCATAAGCCGTGACAGTAGCCACCATCATTCAAACCATAAATGAACAAGGCCAATGCCTGGAAGCATTGCTCAGTTCTTGGTCACATAGGATGCCTTGTTCACACAAGCTAACTCGTGTGACCTTCCAAAATTGTGGATCCCAGAGAACCCAAAAACGAACATTCGGATGATGAGAGAAATTGTGGATGCGACATCAGCCGGGTGCTAGATTATTATTAAGAAATCTAGCTTTTTATGGTCTTTAACTCTAGTTTCAATTAAACACACCAAATTTAAATCAATACTATGGATCCATAATTCCACTCTTTGTGCTTGATTGGATTGTTAATTCCCCTCTTTATGATTGATTGGATTCTTAATTCCCGGCACGGTCCATGTACTTAGCATGACAGGCTTGAATCGGGCACAAAGTCCCCCGCCCCCAAAGACTAAAATCCAAGACAGGGTCGTGATCAAAATAATCATTAGGGAGGCCATGCAACAGATCAAACAGATTGGTATTCTCATGTTGATTTACCTTCCGCCTAGATGAAGAGGAAGGGTCTGATCACCCGTAGGCACACAGCCAGTGCTGGGAGAGCACCTAGGATGAACTGTTAGTAATTCTATGGGAAGTTACACTAGCATTGACCGGTACAAATGGCTGAGTAGGCACCTCTTTTTTCTTGCAGTTATCTTGAACAATAAGCCACTTCATCTTTGTTTTCCCCTCCTGCTAGCTAGGATGGAAGGAGCACGTAAGATCCGGTGTGGCTATCACGGGAGCAAAACCATCAGGATGCCGAATGTAAAATTTCTCACACCAAGGTCGTTTGATGTCTACCTCGACCAACACACTAAGGTAAGATACCCTATCATGGTTAGAGGTAATAGCGTCCGAGAATTTGGGTTTACTATTAGTAGTTGCTATGCAGCTGTGTGAAGAACAAGACCACTATTCCAGTAGGAGACTAAGAAATATGACCCACGGTGGAATAAATTGCAAAGCCTCCATAAATTGTATTTTTTTGCGTCACTTTCTGAGAATTGGAGGACGATTATAATATGACCAATAAGGAATAAGAAAGATACTCTAGTGGATCTTTGATGAACCCGAGCATCTGGCTAAAAGGGCGTCACAAAACACGCATAGCCCGCAACAACATTCTCCCACTTGTGACTCATCTACGTCTCTCTCCACGTCCACTGTTTTTAGCTAGAACACTACTTGATCTGCCTAAATCACCGAGGCAATATACTCGAGCGGCGTGTATGATTGGGGTCTCATATTTATAGGGACCTTGTCCCTCCGAGTGGGGTTACGTGATTCCGCCAGATCGGCAATAGGTAGATCATCCCCTTCTTGGGGTAACGTGTTGATCAAGACTAGGACTATATTTATATTCTCGGAAAGAAAGCGTTGAGAATCAGTAACTGTACTTCGACGTGATGCGCAAATTCTACCCTCAACGCTCCCCCAAATTCCTTTTCCTTCTCGCCATGAACTGTGACAGCGTGTAACCCTAGCGAGTTATAGGCAACGTGTTTCTGGTTGGATGCACTAGATCAAGCCCTTGTATATTTAATGATTGATTAAGCATGATCTTTATTTATGTGTTAAATGTATGTGTTACATATAATCAGTATTTGCCACCTTATATACTGACATCCATCGATTCATATTCACCCTCTCATTGATTTATTTTGGATAAGGCGAGAAATTCGTCCCACCAAGGATTTTGTAGCAGGATGGTAATTTCAATTTACTAGTATATTTCCGCCTTGCAAGTGGCATATGGAATCTCACATTTTCTTACACACCTCTTTTATTAAATGCACATCCATATACTCCTAATTTTTTTTTTCCAATTTTACTTCTCTCATTTCTCCATCACTCATATCTCTCTAACATATTTTCTCTCTTCTCTCTCTTCTTCCTCATCTCAACTCTTCTCCAATTCTTCCCAAATCTTCAATCAATTAATCAAATCATATTAAAATCAACAATATAATACATTCTAAATCTAAAGGCATACAAGATTTCGTCTTTTTTTTCGGTTAATTTTTATCATTTTAGAGGTAGTTGCAAATGTAAATTTTAATTATTGTATTATTCTAATTTTAGGTATTTTTTATTGAAATTAATATTTGTATATATAGATCGAACTTATATTAATAAAATGGTTATAATTTTTTTGTTAAAATCCAAGCTTCGAACCATATTAATAAAGGTCAGGGTCAAAATAGTATGGCCGATGGATGGTTCACTTAGTGTTTTTAGGTGTTTGTATGTTTAAAAAAATATATATGAAAAATAAAAAAATGAAATAAAAAAATGATATGATATAAGAAAGAGGGGGAGATATGGAGATAATGTAAGGAAATTTCTATTCATGTTTTATTTTTATCTCATTGTTCTACTATGGTGTTAATGTTAAGTTGTGTATTATTGATTATCATTAATGTGGAGTTAATGTTTATATTTCATCTAATTATTAGAGTCCACTAGTTCTCAACCTTTTTAGCACCACAATCCTAGAATATTTCTTACTTTTCTATACCTTAAACTCATTACAACCACTAAGTAAGTCCTATTAGAGTCTTGAGATGAGTAGCCTTTCATCTTATGTAGATTAGTCACAAGAGTTGAGCATATGGTTTAGTCTATTTGACAAGTATTTAATATCTTTTATGAGGTTTTATCCATAAGAATATGAGTCTTCTCAATCCCTGATATAGAACAATACCCTAATTTACCAATATTAAAACTGTCAATAAGAGGGTTTAAATTGTATGTTAGCTACGACCACACCAATTTTTAGCGTCATTGCGGGGAATTGGTAATTTCACCTTTATTTTGCTAGTAATTTTAGTATTTTTTATTATTTTAGTGTGATTTGTATGTTGTGTCATCCTTTCATTTAGAGGTTAGAGTCCTTATGGGCACTCAAATCTCTAAATCAATAGGATTTTTAGTAGTTAGTGTGTTTCTTTTTTTTTAGTGTTTTCTTTTTTCTTTTAGTTTTTTTTATAGGAATTTTGGTGTTATCTGTTTCACTTATAACTTCTCTTTTGAAGGATTTGTGTCTTTCAGGTTGCTATAAGAGGATATTTGGGCTATGGACAACTTTGCATGAACCTTAATTCTAGAGTAAATGAGGTAAGTTCAAGTAACCTTGACTATAGACTTAACCAACTCAATACTCTAGTTTAGCAAGTTGTCATAGCTACTAAAAATATTAATACAAGCGGAGTGTGCCACACACAAGTAAATCTATATACTCATCATTCACAAGCTATGAGAGGAGGCTGGACATAATCTAGTGCCTAAGCTTTTAATTGGTTCCAAGGACATAACCCCTACAAAAGTGCATACTATTCGGGAATGAGGCATCACATCAACTTTGGATGGGAGATGAATGACTATTATTAAGTGCCATATCAAGACCCTTACAAACTTGAATATGAACCTTCAAAATACTATCAATATTCTCAATAAGAATCTTCTCCAGTTTCAAATCCCTCAAATTTAGAATAAATGGATAAACTTCTTGAAGCATTGACAAATAGGCAAAATTAACTTATGCAAAGTCAAATTAAACAAAATGAAAGGATGTCAGTGCTAGAGAGCAAATGAGTATTGTAGTCAACATGGTCAATCAATTACAAGCACAAAAAGAAGTCTCTAGTGCTTCAGTTCTAAATTCAAGTGGGAGTTATAAGTATATGATGATATCATGTCCACATGCAAGGATAAGCTAGTTTAAGAGGTATCCATACAATAATGGGGGTTTTTAAAAAATAGAAAATAACAAATTAAATAAATTAAATTAAATAAGAAAAATAATGGAAGAGTGCAAATATAATAAATAAGCCAGGAAGATTAAAATCCATCACTAGATTAGGTCTAAATGTAATATTAATATATAAGTCATTATTTAATCATGAGAATGAGATTGACCAAGTTGTAGGCTAAAAGTATGTTTAGACACCTTATATTATTTTCCTAAAAATATTAATATGACAAAGCATTAATATTAAATCATATTAAATACTAGTAGTATAGTAGCAATAAATAGCTCCTATATTTAACTAGATTTAATGCATTTGGTATGAATGGAAGGATATCAATCTAAATACACAAATTAGTATAATAAGTATGTCTAAATATATTTATCTCCTTTAATTCACACATTTAAATGTGTCACTACTCTGATTAGAATCACAAAACTATTAGGTGAATTGTTATTTAACTTAGCTACAATTTATACATATACATTCTAGCATATTTATAGGGCTACCTAGCAGAAAAATACTCCTACATACTATCACTATGAGAAAACTAGAACAATGCATGCACCATATAAATTATACTTGATAGAATCACACACACACACACACACACACACACACACACATATATATATATATATATAAAAGATAGCAATTAAAATAGATTCAATTAACAGTATCATGAACCAAATAAAAATAATATCATATCTCAAATCATAATATAGGGTTTCAGTCTATTTGTGACACCTCCAAAATTTAATATGAAAAATTTTGTTTTATTTAAAGAAAATAGGGGAAGTAAAAAATCAAAAGTTATGAATTTTAGGGATATTACCGCCATATTTAGCACTAGATCGGTTTTTTCCTACCATTCCAATACCAAGTGCCAAGGCTAAAAAAATAAAATACAATTTTCTCGAATTCAAAATTTATTTAAATCAAAATAGGAAAAAAAGTTTTGTTACATGAATAGAATCCACCAATGGTAGTTACAAGAATAGTGGTAACATTTAAACCAGAAATTAAAAGGTAAAAGAGATACCTTAAGGACTTTCTGGATAATCCTTATGCTCGAAACAAAACCCTCCTAATTAGCACCTACAAGAGACACTACCCATTGAATAGGTAGGGGCCCATAGAGGGAACCCTTTAGTACTATGGCACTGAGTAACCATTTAAACCACACTGAAAGGTAGGCCTGCAATGCAACACATGATACAAAAACTATGTAAAATGATAACATATGGCTAATAAACAAGGCATGTCTCATACAATAAGAAATACATAACACAAATCCTTAGACTTAGCAAAGTCCTCACATGCTCAAGTAGGGGCAATCATTGAAGCCAACTCAGATCATATCAATAGATCATAACAGGAAATTAATATTTATGGTCCTTTAGCTATTAATTAATCATTATTCAATCATCCTATTTTGATTTATACCTATATGAGTGCGGAAACCCCACTATTATAGTTAGTGGATAGGAAACATAAAGGGTAACCCGCACCTAACTACTATTATTTACCGGTGGATCAATATTTAGGGCAGAAGGCTCTTTGCCACTATTATCGCTAGTGGATCGGTCTGGCCCCGACTCACATGGTGTTCCACCATAAGTGATTAGTATTTTTTTAAGATTTATTTACATCCAAGATTTGTTTTATTGAGCTTGGGACCCCCACTATTATGGCCGATGGACTGAAATACACATATACACCTTCTAAAACAAAATGCTCCTAGGCCACTATTATAACCGGTGGACCGTAACACACATATACATCTTCAAGGGAAAAATTCTCTTAGACCACTATTATTACTGGGGGATTGATACGTATAATATAAACCATCTGGGCCCGACTCAATCATGTTTCACTTTCTATGATTAGTGTTTTCCCTTTTAATTATCACAATAGTTCCATTTATTTTCCTCGAGGGAGAGATCAAGAACCCAGAGATGTAAAGGTACACTGGTCATACTAGCACATACAAGTGACTCAATACGCTTCAAATATCAAGCTAGAGACGCAAAGGTACCTTGGTCATACAGGTGCATACAAGCTACACAATACCCAAATAACAAAGACACCTAATCTATAAGTATGCATACCCCCTAAATAGGTCCGTATAGCTAGATAGAGTAAAATGTAGTGCTTCGCTAGGATAATAAGACACACCAACAAACACCAAAATAATCATGGGCTAAGCCATATCTTTATGGTAATGAACCCTAAAGAGCCACCATTCCCGATCTCAAGATCTATCACTCTAATTATTAGTGTCTTAGTTAAGGTGATCACGAGAAACACAACAACCATATACTTATTTACTTCCAATAGTTTCTGATATCATTAGGTAATCCTTATTCATATAATTATCCATGATAACTTAGAGGAATCATTAAGGCTATCATTATCTCATACAATTCCAATTTAGGATTCATTTCCATTAGTTCACATTCCACATGGGTTATCATATCATAATCACATTGCAGTTTTAGAGTCTAGTTAGTTCACATCGAAGGATCATGGCACACATAACCCTAACATGCCCGTAATTCACACCTAACACACAATACTATGCATGATTAATTATTAAGACGCCTCCTTCATGAATATAAGAATAACACCATACCACAACCTTAAGCATCCATCCAATAACAAGTTAAGCCATTTTCTTGTGATATTTACTGATTTGTTAAATATCATAATCTTACTATTTAATGTTATTTGAGCATTAGTATGAAACTCCTTTGATCCATTGACATCTTAAATATAAGTTACTAATTTACCCCTATCATTTCTATAAAATTACCAAAATACCCCTATCTTGTATAATTATTAAGTCATCCATCTTTACTTATCAAATTATTATATTATCCTCCATGTTGCATAGTTACCAAATTGCCCTTACTCATGTTAGGTTACCAGATTATTCTCCATATTTATTAAATCACTAACTTTACCCCTTATACTTGTTAAGTTACCCATTTACCCTTTCAATGGGTTAAATTACAATATTATCCTTTATACTTATCTAAATTACCAAATTGCCCTTAGACCTATTAAGTCATCATTCACCCTTCATATTTGTTACACTTGTCAGATTTTTTATTTAGTTGGTTAGATTACCAAATTGCTATTATTCATTACTATAATTACCACATTGCCCTTTTAGTTGGTTAAATTACCAAATTGCCCTTCTCTATTATTAGAATTACCAAATTACCCTTTTAATTAATTAAATTCCTAGATTACCCTTATTCATAATTATTATTACCATTTTACCCTTCTTCATTATTATATTTATCATTGTTTCCCTATTTCTATAAATTACCAAATTGTCCTTCCTTTAAACCAATTTACCATTTCACCCTTCCTTTATACCAGTTTACCATTTTACCCTTCTACTTTATTAAATTCCCATTTCATTATTCCTTTATACCAATTTATCATTTTTGCCCTTCTACTATATTAAATTACCATGTTACCTTCCTTTATACGAAATTAACATTTTACCCTTTAGTTTCATTAAATTACCAAAATACCCTTTATTTATACCAATTAACAATTTTCCCTTTTATATTACTTAATTACCAAAATACCCTTCCTTTATAACAATTTACCATTTTACCCTTCCTTTATACCATTTTACCATTTTACCCTCTTACTTCATTAAATTACCATTCTATCTTTCCACTTTATTAAATTTCCATTTTACTCCCTTTGCTTTCTAAAGTTACCATAATACCCTTTTTATTATATTTAATTCAATAAAATACTTTCTTACACTCAAAAAATTACTAAGTTATCCCATATTTATATAAAATTACTAAAATGCCCTTCTTTCTTGTCCATTTACCATTTTACCCCTTTTACTCTTATAATTGGCCACTTTACCCTTATTATACCACTTTTATTAAAATGCCCTCACAGCATAAAATTAACTCCACCAGCTATTATTAATTATCATTAACACATATTAGCACCTACCAGACACATTTTTAGGCCACACCTTTTGCACATGCAAATATTACCAAAACATCCCTAGGGCTTATATTAACAATGCTTTTGTACCAATCGCCATATTAACATATCATATCATACATATACTTTTAACTTCATTTTTAACAACAAAATTCCTTCCTTAAGCATTGTTTCTACACATGACACCAAAATTAACATGCTTTCTTTTCTTTTTCTTTTCTTTTTATCAATCAACACATTATATTAAGCATATAAACATATTAAAACCCCTAATGGGTTAGCATAAGTATATACATACGTTTAAGTAAGGTTTAATGGTTACCTTATTTCTCGCAAAAATCAAACCTTACCGATACCCAGTTATAGGCTTAAGCTTCGATTAATAAAAATCAATCTCGAAAAACAATATAAAAAATTAGCATAATGAAAGTAGGAAAATCAAAGAAATAATTTTTTATATTAAAATCTTAATTAATATATAATGCATCAACTATTTTTATACCTTAAAATTAATTAATGATTAGGCTAAAATTAAGGAAAACTCATGCTGCTCATGCAACGTGAGCTACATGCAAAAATGAAGGGGAAGGGGTCGAAGGAAAGAGTTGGAAAAAATGGAGGAAGTTGGTTCAGGTTGGGGTTTTGGAGGCTAGGAGGAGGGCATGTGGAGGAGAGTTAGGGTAGAGGTTGGGTACAAGGGTGGAGTGGGGTGTAGGTGGTAGTTGAGGATAGGTTATCAGTAACTAAAGGTAGTGGAGGTGGTGGCTGTAGGCTGGGAAAAGTGAATCGAGGGTTGGGTGGAGGAGAAGAAGGAAGGAAAAGGAAAGAGGAAAAGGAGAGGCTATAGTGTTGGGTTTCAGTCAAAGGAGGAAGCAGAGTGGTAGACAAGGTTGTAGGGAGTAGGTTGGTGGCTTTAGAGGTGGTAGAACGGCGGTGGATAGTGGAGGAGCAAGGTGGAGGCTGAGAAGAGGGGAAAGAAAAAGGAGAGGAAGAAGGGGGTTGTAGGGGCTCGAGGGAGTGGCTTGGTGTTGTAGGATGGTAGTAGGGAGTAGCAGGAGGTGGTGCAGGTTATTGGTAGGACGGTGGAAGTAGTGATAGAGGGTGGTGGAGAAAAAACAAAGGAAGGAAATGAGAGGAGAAGAAGGGAGAATTGGGGTTAGGAGATGGAGAAAGGGCTTGAACGAGGCAGAAAAGAAGTACGAGAGAAGAAGAAAAAGAAGAGGGAGAGGAGGGGAGGTAGGTCACCGACTGGGAGGCTATGGTGCCAGGCGTAGGGTAGCGGTTGCAAGGAGAGGAGGAGAAGAAGAGAGAAAAAAGTAGGGCATGTGGGAAGAGTTTGCAGGGTTGGTTTGATCTAAAAATAGGAAGAAAAGGATGAGGGAGGGAGAGAGAGAGAGAGCAAGGTCATAGGGGGCAGCGGAAGGTGGTGCAAGCGGCGGTGTAGGAGGCTGCCATGGCATAGATTAACGGTTAGGGAAGGAGAAGAGAAAGAAGAAGAAGAAGAAGAAGAAGAAGAAGAAGAAGAAGAAGAAGAAGAAGAAGAAGAAGAAGAAGAAGAAGAAGAAAAGGAAAGGAGGGAGAGGCTGGTCGGGCGAGGGAGAAAGAAGAGGAGTAGGTCGGCCCGCATGCAACGAAGAAAGAAGAGAAAACTGGACTGGCCCAGTAGGGGATGAAGGAAGGAAAAGAAAAGAAGAAGAGGGAAGGCCGGACTAGGATGACGGTGTAGGAGAGGGAGAAGGGAGGGAAGGAGCGGGTCATAGCCCAGAGTGTGAGGAGGGAAAAGAAGGGCAGTAGGCCTAGTGGCTCGAAGGAGAAAGAAGAAAAGAACAAAAGAAAGGAAAAAGGAAAATGTGGAGCAATAAAATAATAATAATTTTTAGAATAATGAAATTTAATATTTTTTATAGATAAATTAATTTAATATATTAGTTTAAAAGGATACTTTTAGTAAAGTATTGGATTAGAAAATCATTTAAATAAAATAAGTATGAAAAATAAAAAAAAATATTCATTTTAATATATTAAATATTCATATCTATTTTTATATGCTTACAAATCCACAAAATAATTAAATTAAATAAATTTAAAATTTAATTTATTCCAAATAAACGCTATTTATTAAATTATAACTTTAAAAAATTTTGGAGTATTATATTATTTCCCAATAATAATTAATTAGCCAATAATAATAATCTTAATTACACCAAACTATATATATATTCAAAATATATATAAAAATAGAGAAAGAAATAATTTAAATTAATCATAGATGAAAGTTAAAAAAAATTATTCAGATAAAATATTAATTAATTTTTATCTAAAATAAATCTCTTCGGTATCTTTTTCTCTTTTCTTTCACCAGCTAGCCCTCTCTTTCCATCCAACACAATAAATTTTTTTGGTATCTTTTTCTCTTTTCTTTCTCCAACTGGCCCACTCTTTCTATCCAACCCTTTTAAAAAAAATAGTTGATGGTCCATTTGGATCAAATTAATTAAAGTTAGTCAATATATTTGGTATTTAGTTATTTTTTTTGTATCCCAAGATATATATACATGTAGAGAATATTATCTATATATTTATGTATAAATAAGTGTACATATTAATATAATTATATGTATATAATATTTTATACTAAAAACTAAACACTTTAGAACCATTATAACTTTTATCAAATTAATTTTACTTAAATGGACTATAAAAGAAATTTTCTATTTTTTTTTCTTTCTTTGCAGCCGATGTGCAACACTAAGTCATGTTTTCCTTCCGTGACTGCTTTGTTTTGTTTTCTCTTTTCTGTGATTCGTTGGTTGGTCCTTTCTCTCGTTTGACTTTTCTTCTATGCTGCTCAAGGTACCTCTATCTAGAGCTGGCAAAAGTTGACCCGACCCGAAAAATCCAACGAATACCGACTCGATCCGTCCAAAATCCGATCCGATTTTATCCGAATAATTAAGAACTCGAAACTTATCCGACCCGATCCGATACATATCCGATATCCGATATAACCCGAGAAATCATAAGTCCGAAATAAACCCGACCCAACCCACTGTTTACCCGAAACCCGATATAACCCGAAAAATTATAAATCCGAAATGACCCGACCCGATCCATTATTTATCCGAAATCCGAAATTATCCGAAAAATTATAAATATATAAAGATTCGACCCGATACTACCCGAAAATTAATATTAACCTATTACTCTAATTTTTTAAAACTTCATAAAATATAAAATAATATAGATGTATCACTATTACTTACATCAAAATCTAGAAACAATATACTTTCTTAAAGTATATATCACTTATTATGTATATACAAGTAAAATATCTATTGATACTAATATTGAAATACAAAAATAAAAGTAGAGGAAAAAGGAAAAACTCTATTATGCCATTTAAATATTAATTCACTCTCATGTAGTATCATAAGATAATAATATTGTAAATATATTCAACACTTTAAACTCAAGTTACAAATATAAAAGCTTTAAAAGACACCATATAAAAACTTAAAGAGCCTCTAAATGTGCATTTCCATATCGATAGCTCAAAACATAATTATGTAAGCCTCAAAAGGCACGATATAAGCACTTCAAGTACCTATTTAATCCAATACACAAAAATGCAAGCCTTAAAAAACACCATAAGATGATGATGATGATGATGATGATGATAATAATAATAATAATAATAATAATAATAATAATAATAATAATCCAACATCTATAACCCAAAATACAAAAAAAAACATTAAAAGGCACTGTACAAGTTTTTAAAAAGCCTCAAAAGGCACACATCTAGTACTTCATTTACCGAGCATACTAAACTAATAAAAAACCTAAGTTTACTACATATTAGTAGCGTAAAGTATCAAAATATTATATAATTGATATGTCTATCTTCCTAGAAGATCAAAATACATTTGACTTACCACATGTTGATAGCTCTCCTAACAAAAACCATTGTATAAAAGATGATGAACCAAAATTTATTTTCGATCCCTTGTCTATCAAGTCTTGGGGGCTAATGCTTTCCACAAAATATCAAAACATAAGCTTTGATATCAAAATATAAGCATCCACTTGATGCTAACCTGCATAAATCTCACAACCTAATTTTCGACTCCCCTAATGGATGTATAGGGCAGGAGCCAGTGTTGGCTTGTGCGAAGTTGACAGGGGTGGTTGAGAAACACGTATTATTGGAATGGGTTGCGCAATGGAATCAATAGTCTATCAGTCTAAATGGAAACACAGAGAAGGATAGCCCAGGCTAACAACAAATTATCCCACATTAAATACTGCTCTCTACTCAACAAAAAAAAAAGACATTAGATGATACAAATATGTAATATATAATTGTTACTTTAACAATACATAGTCTAACAGAATCACATACATTTCAAAGAGATATTACTAATTTTCTCATATATTATCAAAGAATGTCAACATTTATATCAAGAAAGGATAATGTTTCCTCATGAAGGCCTATATTCTAGATTATTTTACAATAGGAACATAAGAATTAAGCACTTAATAAAAGATAATGAATTACACCAAGGATAATAAGGGAAGTGCAAAAAAAAGTGTCAAGTTCATTCAATGACTTTAGTAAACCCTCAAAATATCCAATTAAGTTTCCACAAATTTAAGCCACTAAGGACATGCAATAATCAGCTCAGCAACAAAAGTAAGGAACAACCAACTTAGTAAAAATATTGTAGCGTAAAAAAATTACCTCCAACTCTTCAATTAACCTCGTTGTTTGGTTCGGAAAAGTCTACAATAGAGCCATCTTTTTCAAGATCTATGCAAATACCAAAAATATATGTTATTTCATAAAAAAAAATATAACCATAATAAAATATTTGGATTTACATATTCAAATTACCTCCATATCCAAATAACCACTTATGTGTTGTTACCAACACATCAACATTTTTTGGCAAAAGAGAATTTCTCCACTTATTCAATATCCTACCACCCATACTGAAAGTAGACTCTGAAGCAACTGTGGTGATTGGAATAGCGAGAATATCTTTTGCCAGGGAACTAAGTATCGGAAAACAACTAGATTTATCCTTCCAATAAGAAAGCACATCAAGTCTAACCAATCGCTCCATTCTTTGAATTTCATGATAGCTCTCTAATTCAGTTTTTCCAATATTGCTAGCTCCAAGAAATATTGAAGAGTCAAATTCCTAAATAAAAAGAAACACACAAAAAAATAAGACTATGTATATAATATAAAAGTAAACAAATAATAGGATGAGTATAAAAGATATTAGTAAACTTAATATCTAATAATAATAGTTTACCCCTATGTCATCGTTTCTTTAACAAGTGTTGACTTCTCTTTGAGTAGGATTAGACGTGCTTGGAACACAAGAATCAACTTGGCAATTATCCTCATAATACTTTTATAAGTCAAGAAGTTGAGCATATACTTCTTTGGCCATCCGTGAACCCTTGTCGGTTCCATACAATTTTGTGAAAGCAAATGTCACGAAGTCAAACTTATAACATGGATCAAAAATTATAGCAAAAGCTAGAATCATAGAGTAGTCGGACCAATATTTCCCAAATTTTTCATACATCTGAGTCGCCATTCTACTAATGTCCATATCATCACACGACATTGCCTTCTCTATGCACCTTTGAATGGTCCACACGTTAAAGAAGTATAGATTGGATGTCGGATATTCGGTTCCAGAAAATAAATTTGTGATATCATAGAATGGTTGTATCAAATCACAAATTTTTTTTACCTTGATCCACTCACTACTTGAAATATGCCACTTGACATTAGGTTCATTCAATGCATAATAGTCCAAAACACGACTATAATGTAATGCTCTACTTAGCATCAAATATGTAGAATTCCACCTGGTTGCAACATCCAACCACAACTTTGCAGAAACATATATGTTTAACTGCACAGCATATTCATAAAACTTAATTATCCTACCTTATGATCCATCTATATACTTAACACTTTCTCGAACCTTCACCACACATTCTTCAATGTTTTTCATTCCTTCTTTAACTATCAAATTTAAAACATGAGCTGAACAAGGAATATGGAAAAATTTTCCATCACATACCAAGTTTCCAAGCAACTTGGATTCATATTCATAATCATATTGATCATATTTGATAGGTTAAAAATAATTGATCAAGGAATATGGAAAAATAATTTGATTTAAGATAGTTTAAATATAATTGAAAAAAGTAAAAATAATTTAGGATAAATTTTAAAAAATTCTTTTACGTTACGGATCAACGGTTATTATTAAAATAATTAAGATAAAATTTAGGGGTATAAACTAAGATTAAAATTAATGGTCTAATTTTATCAAATTTTAACCTGATTAAATTTATATCTAAACCATCGTAAATTCGTAATAATAAACCTTCTAAAATAATCATTAATACTATTATTAATTAAAAAATAAATAAATAATGTCAATTAATTTTAAGATATTATTAATTACTAAACATCCTATCCAAACTCACTATATTATTATTATTACTGGCATTATTATAATCATTATTATTATCGTTGTTGTTATTATTATTATTATCATAAGAAGATGATGATGATGATGATTATTATTATTATTATTATTATGATTGTTATTATTATTATTATTATTATTTTGATTATTGTTATTATTATTGTTGCTGTTATCCAACCCTAGTTTGACTTACACTTAATTATACATGTGCATATTGATTTAATACCAAACTAAAAATTAATTTATTGAAAAACTATATAGCTATTTTGATGCTTAACTAAAAAAGTAAACTAAATTTTACTTACACACACACACACACACAATTCTTCTATTTTTAATTAATCTAAGTATTAAGATACAACAATAACATATAAAATATGTGAACCAACTTTAGGTTTCTAATTAAACTATTAATTTTAGTTTATAATAAAACTACTCATTTTGATCTATAAGACTACTATAAGGTTCTAATGAAACTACTAACTTTAACTTATGAAACTAGGTTAAGATTATAATAAAACTACATGCTTTAGCTTATGAAACTATCATTTTGGCTAATGAAATAACTCGTTTCAGCTTATAAAAGTATTATATGTTTCTAATAGAACTATTCCAAGTTTCTAATGACATCGCTCATCTAATATTATGAAACTAGTCATTATAGCATATTCATAATACTCTAAATTTCTAATGAAACTACTTGTCTTGGCTTATTAAACTACTTAAAGTTATTAAGGAAAATACTCATTTTAGTTGATGAACCTAGTGTAATAGTTTTATGAAGCTACCATAATTGTTCTATGAAACTATTAGTTCTAAATTCTCATTAGAAGTAGTAGTTTTTACTAGATACGCCCTCAATATATATTATTATCAAACATGGATGAAACTACTCGAGTTTACCAACTTAAATGATATATTCTTATCATCTATTCAACTTGGGAATGTTAAGGGATTATGATTTATGAATGCTAGAAAAGCTAACATCATAATCTGATTTATCAAATATTAGAACATACTTGTAATAATATATATGTGATATAAATATTGTTAATATGCTTGTATTGATGAACATATCTAAAGGAAAAACTACAAATATAACTATTATTAAAAGTAGTATTATTTCGCTTACAAAATATTGTTAAAATAGAGACGAAGAGAATAGAGAAGAAAAATCAATGGTATGTAACCTTCATTAACTAAATTGAGTGTATAACTCTGCCAAATCTAAATGGCATAAGAAGAATAAAACTTTAAAATGGAGCTTTAATACATAGTTTGGGTTGAACCAAATACATATGATTTCTTTCAACCCTAGGTTGACCAAATACAAAATATATAACTTTAATCCTATGCAACAGAAATTGGTAAGGAGCATTTTAGCTTATAGAAGAACAATATAATACATAGTCTAACTAAACAGTTGAGACCAATTGAATACATTAACCTAAAAAGAATAAGCTTGAATTATCAATTACCCTAACTAATTAATAATACAATATGATGTTTGAGTTAGAAACTAATCATTACAATATTAAGCCTAGTGAATATAGAATATGCCCCATGCCATTGTATGTCCCATGCCATCTTCAATTCCACGATCTAGTGACCAAAACCCAAACAACTATAATATGAACTAATTGCCATTGTAGCTTAAAACGAATATTACATAATCATAATTTATTCAGTTATTCAAAATATAGTTATCAATAATACTAATTCTAATATTTTTAGGAACAATTGTGTAAAGGTATATATATAAAGATAGATTGTATCATAAGTAAAATCTAATCAAACAAAGGAAAAGTTTTATCAATTCTATTATAAGTATACATAAATAACAATTTTTTTCCTTAAACACTATATGTTAGTATATATACCTTACAATATAATACCTATACCATCATACAAAAATAAGAAAAATCTAATGTAAGGATATTAATTATTCATTATAAAAATTAAAGATTAATGTTTTTGTTACATCAACTATGTTAAATAGTAAGAAGTCAATATGAGTTGGTCCTTTGTCAATAATGGTCATTATTACTTACTTTATCTAATTTTTATTTGATTTAGTTTGATATGATCGAAATAAAATATAAAAATAATAATAATGTGTTATTATTATTATTTTTCCATAATTGATATTCAATAATTACTACTATTATAGTTGTCATTATTTTTGTATCATCATCATCATCATCATCATCATCATTATTATTATTATTATATGAATTAAAATTATGTTGATATGATGTGATCAATCTATTTGAAAAATAATATGAGAAGTACAACCTTAGAAACCTTCATTTGTTATCAATTATCAATGGTTATTGTAAGTTAATATTATGTAAGGACCGTAAAAAATATAAATGTAATATACACTTAAAATAATATTTGAACTCAATATGATATGATCAAGCAAATAATGGAGTTGAATTATAAGTTATGCCTTAACATAAAAAGAAAAGTAATCTGATTTGAAGATATTTAAATTTAGAACATCAAATAAATCTTCAAAGATGAAATAATGAAAAAAAATTCTAATGCCCCAAAACAATCTATATAATAATTTGCTTTTAATTAAATAAGATAAATTAAAATAAACAATCTTAAAATAACTAGTCTTTAATAACATTTTGGAATAATAAAAAAAATAGCACAAGCATGAGTGCATGACTCGCTAGTGAAATGACCCGAATCCGATCCAAACTCGACCCGAAAATATAATAATTCGAACTCACCCGAGCCCGATCCGAACCCGAACCGAAATTAGAATAACCCAAATTTATCTGAATTTGAGTCAATCTGATCTCAACCCGACCCGATCCGAGAACTTAAAATGACCCGAGATTATCCGATACCAAGTTGATCCGAATCAAACCCGATCCGACCTGATCCGATAAAATGATCCGAGATTATCCGAAATTGATATGACCCGATTATTATTTAATCCGATCCGAAAGTGACCCAACCCGTCCGATTGCCAGCTCTGCCTCTCTCCACCTTTGGCGCTGGTCTTCTCCTACTACTCTCACCCTTTTTTATTTTTGTTCTTTCTTGGCTGCTCCGTTTTCCTTTTCCTTTTCTCTTGTTGTTTCCTTCAGCGACAGTTTCGAACACTCCTGTGACCCTGTCACCTAACTTCTCTCTATTCTCCCTCCTGCTCTCTTGTACGCTGCTGTTGCCTTTAATAAAAATTTCCACCACCTATTTTTTTTTTTTCATCAGGTGCCGCCTAGGCTTTGAGCCTTATTTGCCCTGATTTTTTCTCTTTGGCTTCCGGCCTAAGTCGTTGATCCTGTGGGCCGTTAGTTCAAAGGGTCCACAACCTTTTTTCTTTTTTATTTAACCTATAAAATAAAATTATAAAAATTAATAAATAATCTTATACTTAAAAATTTATTAATTTATATCATTTTACCTTAAATAATAAAATTTATAAGATTATTATCAATTAAGTAGAAAATCATAATTATTTATATATATTACTCAAATAAAATACCAAAAATTAAGATTTAAAGAGTATAAAATATACCAAAATATGTATTTATCATTCACCCATCAGTTATACCTAGAAATGGGTAAATCACCCATCCCAAAAATATGTTAGTTGGTGGTTCACCCGCTAGAAGTCCCAAAACGGAGGATAACTCATCTCACATACTTCTCCTGACGGGTAATTTACCCATCAACTATTACCTCCGCTGGGTAGTTCACCCGTCAAATATTATTCTGAAAAGGTAACTCACACATTGAAAATCCTAAACTCTAACCTTAAACTAACCTTTGTTTTTTGAGTGTTCGGCTTTTTTATTCAAAACTAACCTTTAAACCTTAGCCTAATTATTTTGTTTATAACCTTAACCTATAACCTAAAATAAATCCCTAATATTTATCCCCGATTATTTTTTTTTTTGGTTCTATTAAACCTATCATAGTTCGGATTATTTTTCTATCTCATACTCTAATATATCCAAATTAAACCTAAAACCAAATAAATAAAATTCTACCCTACCCTACCATTTTACCCCTCTATTGTGACCTAAACTTCTCCCCTAAAAACTCTTCCCTTCTCCCACTACAACCCCATCACCTCACCCCTCCTCTCCTTGTGCGTTTACATACACACACAAACCCAACCCTTATGCACCTAACTCGCTGTCACTTCACCTTCCTTACTCCATTTAACTCAATCTGCATGCATACATACATACATACATATAAACACCACTTCTCAACCAAAACAACCCCCTTCTCTCCTTGTTCTTATTCGACACCCTCCCCCAACACCCGAACTTATGCACACATCTCCCTAACCAAACAAACCCCTTCTCTCCTTGTT
This sequence comes from Tamarix austromongolica, assembly GCA_039764185.1. Classification (NCBI taxonomy): domain Eukaryota; kingdom Viridiplantae; phylum Streptophyta; class Magnoliopsida; order Caryophyllales; family Tamaricaceae; genus Tamarix; species Tamarix austromongolica. The sequence continues at coordinate 28,522,035 of CM077808.1, forward strand.
CTTATTCGACACCAGCCCCCTGGAGAACAAAAAACACCACCACCTTCCTCCCGTATCCCCTGCTTGCACCTTCCCTTGAGCACAACACCACACCTCCTTCCCACTTCCAACACTTTTGACCAACTCGCCAGTCTCCACCGTTAACCACCAACCACTAAGCACACTTTCTACACAGCCTCCCTTCCACCTTCTTCTCCTTCCTGTCTATGCACCCCAACTCAAGTTGTGTCCTTTCTGCCTCTCCAAAACCAACCACAACCTTCCTATATATCCTTACCCCAACCATAGCCCCACCTACACATACAACCACCACTATCGAACCATCTTCCCACAACCATCTCCTTGCAACCACAACCTCCTCTGCACTACTCCTCTGAGCCACCGCTGAACCCATCCCAACAACTCTACCACCATTTGCAGCCTCTGCACTATCCCTTTGAGCCACCACTAAACCTGACCCAACAACTTCACTGAGTCCCAACCCCTTTCCTTTTCCTACCATAACTGAGCCACCCTTCCCCTTTAAACTTTCTAGCCAACCATCACCACCTCCCAACCATTTTTGAGCGCTACAACACCCAACCAGCCACCTATCCATCCACTCCCCCATTTGTATAACCAAGGCTTATGTTGCACATGCGGCATAAGAAATGGTTTGGGTTTTATAAAATTTTGTACCCACTTTTATTAAGTGAGGGCATTTTGGTAAATTTTAAAAAATAAATACTTTATTATTATAATTATTATTTTACCTGATAGATATTAAGTCTATAATTGTGGTAATATTCTTAGGAGCAAAATTTTGAGTAGCGGGACCTTATAATTTTAGTAAGATACTACATTTTTGCTAGAGTTTAGGTAATCATTATACTATACTAAAGTGATAAATATTGCACAATAGCAAATTAGGGTTTTTATATGTGAAATGTGTTAAGCATGATTCATTACGTTATAATTATGTATTATTTATTATTATTGAGAAAATCATAAAACTGAGTATGTTATTTGATATAATATATATCGGGTACGAAAATATGACTAAAATTATTATTATGTTATGAAAATACTTTTTATAATATGTATGTATAAAATAATAGGTTGAGCATGTTTGAACGTAATTCTAGAATAATTATTATGGATAAGTGCCCTAGGGCAACTTAGTCATTTGAGTATGTTATGATTTTTATCCTGAATAGCATGTCTAATATGTATTAGATATTGTTGAGTATGTGAGCATGTATTTTGAATGGACCAAAAGTGCATAATAGGATTTTATATGCAGAATTATGTATAAGGGTATTTTGGTCAATATAGGTTAATATGAGAATTTCGGTATTTTAATGTATTAGGTGGATTAAAAATAAGCTAATAAGATCATGTAGAGTGATTGGAGTAATTATGAATGTTATAAGTTCCTCAAATGAGAAAATGCTATAATTTAAAAATAGTAACTTTAAAACGATAAATCTTTTATCACATGTGTAAAATGTTGGAATTAGGCCATGAATTTTGGATATGTTGTTAATATTGGTATTTTGGGGATATATATTGAATTTGGAAATTATATAAGCCTTATGGGAAATGTTATCATTTACTTGTGAGATTAGGGTCTGGGGAGCCTTATAAATAGTAACTTTTAAAGGTAGGTTATTATCACATGTGTAAAACATAGGATTTAGACCTCAAACTTTTGGTATGTTAATAATAATATTAATTGAGGAATATAAACTAAATTTGGAGGATAAATGATCAATATGGGGGAAGTTTTGTCTAAGTTGTGAATTTAGGGTTTTAGGGGGAAATTAAGCTTAACTTTAGAGAAAAGCCTTATTATCTATATGTTGATGTCTCAATTACCTTAATTATGTTTTGTACTCATAAACCAATGATGAATAAGATATTAATTATTTAAAGTGAAAGATCACATAAGTTGGGTTGAGGTATTTATAAGTCCATTCCAGCAGGCAATAATAGTGGCTCAAGTGTGTTGTCCTTAAAAAGTGATTCCAATCATTACACCAGGAAATAATAGTGGATTAGAAGTGTTTTTTCCAAATAGGTATAGGGTTCATTCCACCAGATGATAATAGTATCCTAGGGGTCCTGTCCCTGAACCACCAGATTAATAATAATAGGGCCCCATACTCGACATGAACAATAATATGATTTGAGATAAGAGCTAATGGATAAGATATTGATTATTTAAAGTGGAATATTACATGAGTTAGGACCAAGTGTTGGGTCAATTCCACCGAACGATAATAGTGGCTCAGGTGTGTGGCCCTTGAGAGGTGATTCAAACCGTTCCACTTGTTAAGAATAGTTGCTCAAGAGCATTTTACCTGAGAGGTGTTGGGCTCATTCCAAAGGATGATAATAATGGCTCAAATGTGTTGTTCCTGAGAGTTAATTCAAACCATTCCACCGTTAAGAATATTGGATCAGAAGCATTTTGCCTTGAGAGGTGTTGGGTCTGTTCCATTGGATAATAATAGTAGCTTAGATGCATTGTTCCTTAGAGGTGCTTCAGACTATTCCATCGGTTTAAGAATAGTGGGTTCCCTAAACCCAATGTAAATAAATAAAATTAGTTATAATAATTATTATTATTAATAGATTATTAGATTAGATAGTAGCAGCCTTTGTGTCGGTTTATTCCATGGGATGATAATAGTGGCTCAAGTGTGTTATTCCTGAGAGTTAATTCAAACCATTCCACCGGTTAAGAATAGTGGCTCAGAAGCATTTTTCTTTGAGAGGTGTTGGGTCTGTTCCATCGGACAATAATAGTAGCTCAGATTCATTGTCCCTTAGAGGTGCTTCAAACTGTTCCATCGGTTTAAGAATAGTTGGTTCCCTAAACTCAATGTAAATAAATAAAATTAGTTATAATAATAATAATTATTAATGGATTATTAGATTGGTTAGTAGCAGCTTTTGTGTCCACTTCTGGTCAGTAGTAGCCTTCGTGCCTACCTATAGTTTCAGTAACACTCTTCGTCCCTTCCTATGGTTTTGGTACTTGTAGTTTGAAAGTAGCCTTCACGCCTACCTCTGTAGGTATTGTGCCTTACATATGATGTTATGCATTTTGTTGGAATTGATGTTGAGAGCATCTCTAGTATGCTCATTTTATAAGTTTAGTTGTTTTAGATGAACAAATACGAATAATATGTGACTTGATGGTAATTGATTATCTAAATGATTATTGTATATCAATTCTCGTGTATATATATGTGTGTGTGTGTGTGTGTGTGTGTGTGTCTCGTACCATCTTGATTGTTATACACTATATGCGTTCCATGCTAGTTTTTTATACTAGTTTAGTATAAAGGGTTGCTTAGTACCATTATACTAAAGGATTCATTCCATGGGCCCCTATCTATTCAATGGGTAATGGACCTTGCAGGTCAGCTTCCGAATTCAGTCAAAAGATGGTAGTTTAGATTTAGAGTATAGGACTATCCGGTATCTCTTTTACTATCTTATTTCTTGTTGTTTTTGGACCCTTATTTCCTCCTTCAATTTCTCTCACTTGAGTTTTATAATTCGTTGATGTTATTTTTAGTTAACATTATATATTTCTATTTAATTCTCTTTGTTCTAATTCTTTTAATATTGTTGTTAAATTTAAGTAGATTAATGATTTTAGCCTTAGTACTTGTTATGAGAATGGTAGAGGAAACCGGATTTGTACCAAGTATGGTGGTAACACCCTTCATTTGTATTATTTTAGCTTCCTCACTTAACTCTCTAAACAAAATTTTTAAGTTCATAAAATTCAAGGTCTTACAATAACTAATAAATATTTTTTGCTGAGGTAATACATTATTTTATAAGGAAAATTTTACGTGCCTAAAATAAGTTTACATCACATGTATGAAAAAAAAAAATACAATAAAACTAACAAAAATACTTAGCAATTGTCATGGGAATTAAGTAGATAAAGCATATAATTTTAGACTTCATCCATGTGTGATGTCGTATTGCATGATTTCAATCATCCTATAAAAGAAACATAATTTTTTATTTTATTTAATAAGATGAAAATTTTGAGATATTTTCTTCTACAAAATGTTACATAACTCTTAAGAAATCTATGAGCTACCTAATTGGGAAAAAATATTGATTTGTAATAGGATGAAGGAATTGGATATTAAGCAACAATCAAGATTTTAAGCCAATATTAAATTTATAAGGTTATATTAAACCATTAACTCAAAAAGTTCTAGAACATAACTCAAGTCTAGTTGCATCATTTATTATTTATTACTAATCTAATGAAAGATTGTCATTTTATTTTATTTATTATTGTAACATTCGAGCTTTTACTATATATAATTAGTAATTATGTTGATATAACAAAACTTTGTTTACAATTTCATATATACATTGAATGATAGATTTATTTTCTAACTACCCCCCTAATAAATGTAGAAGATATATTTTTTCACATGCAACTTAGATGAAAAAAAAAACATCCCTCACACACATAAGATGTTTATCATAAGATAAAGAACTACATATCCAATTATATATATTGGAATGGCTTTGGGTAAGATGTAATTTTTGATAATTACATTTTTTAAACTTATTTATAAAATGAAGTTACTAATAACTTTTTTTATTAATATCTAAAAAATTTTTTTGAAAAACAAATGGTGGAGGTCGGTACACTCTCTAAACCATTGTATTGTGTATCAAGTCTAGTTTTCACAAACAACCTTAATTCATAGTTTAGGATATTTAAGAAATGAGTTTGAATGAAATGTTCCCACAATATTAGAATCAAAATGCATTTGAAATTCAAAATTTGTTGAAAATAAATTTGGATATGTATACGAAAATAAGGGCATATTGATGAAGAGTTGGAAGGGTATCATTTTGAAAAATAATTAATTAATTAGCAAAATATTTTATTATTTAACACTTTGGAAGTGTAAAAAATTATACATGGTCATAAATTTAATTAGTATATATACTTCTCAAATATTTTCTTGTGATGGAAAAGGTAAAAATAAGAAATATAGCATCGTAAAAAAATAAACTTTTCAATTCCTTAGATAATTTCCACAATAATCTTAAAAGGAAAAAATAAATATATAATTTTGTAAATATTTTAGAAAAATAATATATACACATTTAGTAAACTAGAGTATGTCTGATGCACCCTACTCTTGCCACTAGTGATAGTAATTTGATAATTTTACATATCTTTTATTCATATATATATGTACATCTTTTAGGTATAGATATACCTCATTTATTATAAAATACAAATTATCCTAAGAATATGATGGTAATGATTACTTTTTTTATATGTATTTTTTTAAATTAATACACCTCGTATTCAGTAAAATACATATATTAACACTATATCACTAGTAAGAATATACATCCTATCTAATAAATTATACATCACTTATTTATAGAACACTAAGGATGAATATATGTACTATAAATACACATTATATTATACCGCTACAGAAATGTCATATACAGTGGTTAGACAAGTAGTATATGTGGCAGTTTTAAACGATCACCTAATCCAATGCTGCATATACTATACACAGTGGTTTAAAAATTGCCATATGATTTAGTGAATTTGGCTAAAAAAAATTTGGTGTCATAATATATATGGCAGTTTAGATTTAAAAAAGTGTCTTATAATACCACTATATAGGGTGGGTGCACTTAATTAACATCATATATACCCATAAAACAAACAATGATATAGTTTGGTGGAAGGAAATAGGCAGCAATTTTTTAATTATAAATCTCAATGCACCATACTATACTATTTCCTACAAATAAAAATGTAATACCACAAATTTTTCTCTAACCCTAATTTTGAATTAATACCTCAACCTAATCCTAATCCATGGTAATTGATATTTTTATCTTAACCTAATTTCTTATTCCTAAATCTGATCCTAATTTTAACCTTAAAAATCTCCTTTTCCCATTTTCCTTTTTTTTCCTTCCTTTTTCCCACCTTTTCATTTCTTTTCCTTTTTTGTTGTTCTTTCCTTTTCTTCTTCCCTAACCTGATCAATTTCCCATTTTCCCCTTCAGGCTGCGTAAGCCTTTCCCATGCATACACACCCTTTCCCTTCCCATCCATGTATGACACCTACAATAGCCCTACACTACCACCAACTCCCTTATTCCCTACACCACCTACCACACCACACCCATGCTAAACTTCCCTGACCCTACATCGTTTAGAACTTCCACCACAACATCCAGATAAATACCTTTTCTCTTCTCTTCTCATTCCCTTCCATTCCATTCTTTTAATCCAAGGAAGCTAGGTCCATATGTCCCTCCTTTCCTCCTTCTTCTCCCTTCTTCTTACTCTATTTCATAAATTCCCAACACCTACACGACTCACCAACATTAGCCATCAAGAACCCCCATTTCCCCATCAATCAACCTCTTTATCCCCTATCGACCTCCCTCGTCATTGCCTAACTATCACCATGTACACTATCTCGTTTTCCCCTCTATGAAACTTTATCCTTTTTTTTATCCTATGCATTACCTTTGAAACTTCTCACATGGTTGTTTCCTCCCTTACAAAACACATGTATGACCTCTTTTATAATCATGTGCTTCAGTCCTCCTAGCCGGTGCACACTTTTCTTCCTTGACCCGTGCATGCCTTTTGTGTAAGATCATGCCACCTTTGATCTTCTCCTTAGCATATCCGTGAACTCCACCTTAGAAAGCCTTGTGCACCACCCTAGCACCGTTGTGCACCACCCTTTACACCATGACTTATGCCACACTCCCATATAACACGAGCTCATCCCCTTATTTTGGTTATCTCCATTTATAATCTCCCTTACCTTATCTTTTCTTTATCTATTTTTCTAAGTTCTAATCTCATTATATATTTTTATTTTTGGTGTGTTTTTGGTAGTCTTAGAGGAGTCTTAGGTTACATGCTTAGAGACCAAAGATGCTTTTAGCAAGGATATTTATAGGAAATCTCATGCTTGGTGTTATTATGTGGATACTTTTTATTATGATAATATTATGTTGGATGATGAAAAAGTGAGAAAATGAGAAAGCATGTGATTGTGTATATTATAAGTCAAGTCCGGTTTGATAAGTCAAGCATCATGTATCTAAATTAAAGGTCATAGTATTTTTCATGAGGATATGTGTTGGATGTTGAAAAACAATCATATTTGGACCGTACGTGTTTTCTTTTGTGAAAATATGTGAATTTTGGTAACTAATGTAATGGTTTTATTAACTCCAATAAATTTTGTAAGATAAAAATCAAAACCTCATTAATAACTTCTTAAGTTATGAGAAAGAATTGCAAGAAGATAAACCTTCCATCCTACTTCCCATTTCTTTAATAGTTTTCTAAATTAAGCTACTAAGCATGTAACTCATATTCTGGAAAATCCTTTGATTTTGATCCTCCCCAAAATGGTAAAATATTTTGGTCATTATGTGATGAATGAAATTTGTTCTAATCTTTTGTCCTCAACCACCTTTATTGTAACACCCCTACGTTTACTACCAAAATTTTTCATTTTATAGCAAAAGTAATTAAGTAAAATATAGGGGGTTATCGTTTTATTTGATATAATTATGGCTTGTGCAACCACCATTACATTAAACACATGACTAAAACAATTAAAGTAACACAAGGAAATTAGAAAAAAAAGGACATACATAGTACAATAATGAGTTTAGAGCCTAACTCCGAGTTAACAATACAAAATATAAAAGAAGGGATACCATGGATCAAAAGTCCAAAAAGTGTATCCAGTTAAATACATCAACAAGATAACAATTATTCTTCACCCAACCCCTAATATAGATGAAGTCACTCATCCCCATATAGGGAATCATAGGCAGCATAATTATCTAGCTGATCATTTGAGATTTACACATAAGAATCAGGGCCTCTTGTTTATGGGAATGAGTAGCAGCAATAAAATGGGTGGTAAGGGAACTATACTATTGAAATAGGAATACAAATATCACATGCTTTCACTTTAGATCAAAAGTGAAATACCAAATAAATGAAACATCTCATATGACAGAAAATGATCTAGAATCCTTTATTAAGTATAATCCATTTTTATTTATTTATATACATTGAGTGCAGGAACCCCACTATTCTTAAATTGGTGGAATGATCCAAAACACCTTCTTAGGGACAAAATACTTGAGCCACTACTATAATCTAGTGGAATGAATCTAAAAACATTACCTTCTCATGACAACATGCCCCTAAGCCACTATTTTCCCTAGTGGAATGGAAATACATATACATATATAAAATAGATCACCTTGGTCATAACTCATGTATTCTTCCACCTTAAATCATTAATATCTTTTCCATAGATTATGCTATTATATTTTCAATTTACAATGATTAGGGGCCCTACTATTCTTAATCTGTTGAAATGGACTGAATCACATTCTAAGGATAAAATGCTCCAGTGCCACTATTCTTTCTGGTTGAACGGAGATTAAAAACATCTTCTTAGGGCAAAACTCTCTTGAGCCACTATTCTTTCAAGTAGAATAAAAATACATATATATATATATATATATATATATATATATATATATAATAGATCACTTTGGCCCTACTCACATGTTTTTCACTTTAAATAATTAGTATCTTATTCAAAATTGATTTTTAGGCATGGAACACGCTATAATAGACATACACATAGCATAGGTCCAAGTCTTTTAGTAATTTCAAACCCTAATTTCACTCCCTTTAGTAATCATCTCCCATATTAATTATTCAACCATCTTACAATGAGTCACTCTCGAATATCATCATTATTATCATACCCATAATGGACAATCTAGTTCCCATACACATATATTAATAAAACTATCCAAATGTATTATTAACAAGAATCTCCAAAAACCCAAATTCCATAGTTTATCCATAATACCTCCAATAAAAATTTACCTAATTACCAATTCCAATAGATAACCTTAGAATACCATTCATTAATGACATATTTAGAATCTAAATAACCTCTAGATTTTACGCATGGAATAATTATATTATCATTATAAGATATTTTGCCCCAAATTATCCATTAAATCATTTAAGGACCCCAAACAACGATAATACTTCCAAGAATTCCTCATGCTATTATTATCATATTTTAATCCACCTAACACATAAAATAACAAAATTTTCTTATTACCCCACCAAATTACCCTTAAGCAAAAGTAACAATCATTATTTTATAATATCTTGTACCTTCATCACATATTATTTTTCAAGTCCACAATTTATCATTATACATCAAAAGAATTCTTAAGTTCATTTATCAAAACTCATTTAACCCACATTTCATAGCATAAGATATATTTCCACAAATAAGAGTTATCATAATAAAATAATCATGGTACCACTCACCCATTCTTACTTTCTTTCAATGACATGGTATCCTTAGGCCTATATTTTATACTATAAGATATATTTTCACAAAGATGATATTGTCAAAAAAAAATAATGGTACCTTTTACCCATTCTTCCTTTCTTTCAATAACATAATATCCTTAAGCCCATATATCATAAGATGTATTTCCACAAATATGAAATTATCACAACAAAATCATAACATAATGGTACCTCTCACCCGTTATTACTTCCTTTCAACATAATATTTATATAATCACAAAATATCATGATGAACACATATTACATCATATATCAACAATATCATGAAAAACACATATAACCATAAAAGCAAATAACATCAAAAACCCTAAACATCGTAAACTATACTTACCAACTAGGACACCAGGATCCAAGCACATAATCCATGAATTCCTCCTCTAAAGCTACTAGAATACCACCTATTCATGGTTAGGCTTGAACGGTTGAATTAATGGAGAAATTAAGGTAAAGAGGGTAAACATAGATAGTCAAATAGGAGCTTGAGATGTGTGGATGTGTAGAGAAATGTGTAGTGGAACAATAGTAAAATTTTGGTGGTGTTTGGACAAGGTATGGGGTTAAAAATAAGGATGTACTATAGAAAATAGGAAGTTGCATAACTATATTATAAGTAATGCAACCATGGTTGAGAGAAAAGATCACGCACGACCAAGTAATGCTGAGTTGTACAATTGTACGCTAGGAAATTTTAGTGTGGCATGACCATGCTTGAGGCTATGCACTTTGTAAAAATGCAATGGATGAGAGGAGGAAGAAGGGAAAAGAGGCAGTGGTTAGTAGTGATGGCTGGGACAGTGATGGGGAAGTTTGGTGTGACCTTGGTGGTTGGTTCATTAACTAATGAGCAGTGGGTGGTGGCTGAGGTGGTGCACGGTGGTGGAATGGATGGTGCACAGGCCAAAAATAAGGGAAAGAAGGAGGAAGAAGAAGATGAATAAAGGAGAAGGAAGATGGAGCTTAGGTAGTGGCTTTTTAACATAGAATTGATAGAGTGGAGGCCAAAAAAAGATGGAGAAGGAGAGTGTAGTATATACATATGTATATATGGCATGTGTGTGTAGGGGTGAATTGGGGAAAAGAAAAGTGATAAAAAGAGGGAGGCATGTGATCAATTGTGTAGGGTGGTGCAGCAGAAAAGATGGTTGAGTGTTGGGAACAATGGTAGGTGATGGGTATGGTTGTATGTGCCTGTATTGTGTTACGATAAGAGGAATAAGAAACAGAAGAGTGTTAGGGGGAGGTGATGGTGGTATCCAGATCAGGCAGAAATGGAAGAAGAAGGAAGGTGATGGATGATGGATGTTTGCAGAGGAGATGATGGGAGATGGTCAAGTGGGGAGAAATGCAAGTTGCTAGTGCAAGTTAGAAGAAAATCAAACATTGCAGCTCAAGGATGACAAAAGGAAAAGAATAAAGAAAAGAAAAGGAGAAAGAAAAGAAAAAAGAGAAAGGTTGGGAATTAGTTTAGATTATTTTGGATTGGCCACAAGTAATTAGGATTAGTATAAATTATTAATGGGTTTTTATTTTAGTTTACAATTTAGGATTTATCTAAGTCAAGGTTTCAGATTTTGGTCAAATTTTTGGGAATAAGAAATTAGTTTAAGGTTAAAATAAGATTTATTGAGATTAGAATCAAATTAAGGTGTTAATGATGTAGGATTAGGCTAAGAAAAAACTTTGAATTATTACATCACTACTTTCTTAAAAGAGACTTCATCCCTAAAGTCAATAAGTCTAGGATAGGGAAGAAGAGAAAAAGGATATAAGGAAGCAATTTTGATTGTCAAATCCATCAAAGTTACTATTATAAAACCAAGGATTATCCCCTTAAAAGAAAGAAAACCCAACACACCTAGGTAAAAGAGATTAGGGTACGCCTCACACATATCATTCTAGTTCTCCCAAGCCACTTCTTCTACTTCATTATAGCCCTAAATAATACTCACAAGAGGAACTAAGCTTGTTTGGGTGTGTCAAATCTTGGTATCATGAATCCTAAAAGGCCTCTCCTCATAGGATAACGAATCATTGAGCTCAATCTCATCTAGTTTGATCATGTGTAACGGGTTTGTAACTTACTTCCTTAGTTGAGAAATGTGGAGGATGTTCTAAACTTGAGCAAAACCTAATGGAAGTGCCATATAGTATGCAACATCACCAATCCTATCAAGAATCTCATATATGCCATTATACCTTAGGCTCAGGTTACCCTTCCAACCAAATCTCTACACTCAATAAAACTCTATCCCTCAGCTCAAAACCATCATTACGACATCTATGATCTATGTAGATCTTCTGATGACTCTGAGCTACTCTCATCCTTTCCTGAATTAATCAAATCTGCTGAGTTGTCTCCTCAATCAATGTTGGTCCAAGTACAAAGGTCTCACTAATGTCACTCTAACACAAGGACATTCTTCATTTACGTATATACAATGACTCAAATGATCCCATCCTTATACTAGCATGATAACTATTATTATACGAGAAATAAACCAAATATAGACTATCTTCCCAATTGCCTCAAAAATCCAAAACACAATCACAAAGCATATCCTCTAGAGTTGGAATCGTCCTCTCACTCTGTCTATCCATAGTAGGATGAAAGGAAGTATTCACCCTCAATCTCGTGCCCATAGCCTCTTGCAAATTCCTCCTAAAGTGCGAAAGAAATCTTGAATCCCAACTAGAAACTATGTTTATAGGGGTACCATGCCTACTCACCATAAACCTCAAATATGCATTTGCTAGCTTATCCATACTCTAAGTTAACTTCATTGGCACAAATACTATAAACTTAGTCAACTTGGTGATGATAAAACAAATCATATCACAACCACTATGATTCTTTGGTAGCCCACTCACAAAATCTATCAAGATGAAGTCCCACTTCCACCTCGGAACATCTAGAGGTTAAACCAACCTTGCAGGTCTCTAATTCTCAATATTAACCTTTTGGCAAATCAAATACCTTAACATGAACTCTGCTACCTCTTGCTTCATATGAGGCAACTAGTCGATCCTCTTAAGGTCCTTATACAACATATCATCTCCTAGATGGATAGAATACGGAGTATAATAACCTTCTTCCAATATCTGACACGTTGGATCACCACAACTCTAAGGTACACACCAATGACCTCGATAGTAAATGCTACCATTCTCATGAATCTAGAACCCCTTAGCTCCATTGTCTTGAATCTTTGGCTAATTCCTCTCAAGCTTAACACCCCCAAGCTTTCCTCCTCGAATCTCATAAAAAACCATCGGCATAATTGTCAAATCACATATCTAAGTCTCTAATTCACCATGTTGGATCATCTCTATCCCCATCTCACCAAACTCCTCTAGTAAATAGCTAGAAATCATGAAAAAAGCCAAAGAATGTGATGTCTTCCTACTCAAGGCATCTGCAATGACGTTGGTCTTACCCACATGATAGGTCTACTCGATATCATAGTCCTTTACCAACTCTTGCCATATCCTTTGCCTTATATTCAGCTCCTTCTAAGTGAATATATACTTGAGGCTCTTTTGGTTGGTGTAGAATTTTTACTTAGTCCTATATAGATAATGTCTCTAAATCTTTGACGCAAAAATAGCTGTAGCCAACTCTAAAGTATACGTTAGATAATTCTACTTATGCTAATTTAACTTATGAGAAGCTTAAGCTACAACCTTATCGTGCTGCATTATAACACAACCTAGTCTATTCTTTGATCTGTTGCTGTAGACCACAAATCCATCAGTACTTGATGGCAAAATAAAAATTGGTGCTATTGTCAAATGCTGCTTCAACTCTTAAAATGCTCTCTCATAAGTATCATCCCACTAAATTTAGTCGTCTTCTTCAGAAGGTTCATCAAAGTATGCGCTATCTTTGAGAAATCCTAAACAAAACATCTGTAGTACCCAGCCAAACCCAGGAAACTATATACCTCAGAGACACTGGTGGGTGCCTTCCACTTAGTCACTGCTAAAATCTGCACCAGATCCACGGTATCTCCTCCTGCTAACCCCGCGTGTCCTAAAAATGCAACCTCCTAAATCTAGAACTCGTACTTAGAGAGATTAACATACAACTTATGCTCTCTCAAAAGTGATAAAATAGTCCATAGATGTTGTTCATCCTCCTCTCTATTTTAAGAATAAACCAAAATATTGTTAATGAAAACCATAACAAAATGATTGAGGAATAGCAAAAAAATCTTCACCATCAAGTCCATAAAAATAGCAGACACATTAGTTGTCCTAAAAGGCATTATTGTAAACTCATAGTGCTCGTGTTGTGTCTAAAAGGTTGTCTTCATGATTTCTGCCCAGGCAATACGCAAATATTGATAACCCAACCTCAAGTTAACCTTTGGGAAGGTCGAAGCACCTCAAAGCTGATCAAATAAGTTATCAATCCTTATAAGTGGATAATGGTTCTTCACTGTCAACTAATTCAACACTCAATAATCTATACACAATTGAAGGCTCATGTCCTTCTTCTTCACAAACAACACAGGTACTCTCTATGGAGACACACTTGATTAGATATACCCGTGAGCCAAAAAGTCCCCCAACTGAGTCCTTAACTCTCTCAACTCCACTAATGCCATCTTATATGGCACCTTAGAAATAGGTTCATCCCCCTAGTACTAACATAATGGTGAAATCTATTTCCCATACAAGCGGCATACCTAGAATCTACTTAGGAAACACATTTGGAAACTCCTAAACAACTGAAATGCCTTCCAATGCTGACACGTGCTTGTTCATATCCTAAACTACACATAAAAATATAGGGAACCTCTCTACACTATGGAATATAACATATAGGAAGATATGACCTTCGTCATAGGCCTAGGCTTACATTTCCAATAAGAAACCCTAGCACCCTAAGGTCCCTGCAACACGAGTCACACCTACGATTGCCTTATACCTCCTTAACATATCCATCCCATGGATAATGTCAAAATCCTAATGGTCCATCTCAAACAAGTTTACTAGGAAGTCTACCCTATATATCTCTAAGGCCACATCTAAGTAGAGCCTATTACATTCCAATTTATCCCCATAATACATCATCATAGATATAGATATAGAAGAAGATAAAGTCAACGTAGCATTAGCAACAAATGAATCAAAAAATACATAAACTAGTAACAATAGGATTGAGAATGCATTGGTAACCACATCCAACTTCTTGTCAGCCTTTACCTAGTTGATGACATTTAAGCCCAACCTGACTATCCTTCCTAGTATCCTCCATGACACCCTCCAGAATCCTAAGATTGACCACCTCCCTTATGAGGGAAAGATCGAGGCCCTTATGGTCTCCCTTAACTCTCTTTAGGCTATCCACTAAGTGGGGAAGGTGCTCTATATTGAAGCTACTACTACGAATACTGGTAGGTTCATTGCTAAAAAGTGTGCTACTGCGAAAGCAGTGGAGCCTACTAATGATACTCACCTTGTTGTCACCAATACTCAAAAGACTAATTTCCCATCTATCCACACATCCTATACTAAAATGGAGCACTATAATAGCTCTACCCTGGATGATCTTAACCACAAAAATGGCACTTGAAGCACCTTGACTAACCCCAAGATCTACTTTGACCTCCTGACTAACCCTAATGCCTATACTAACCTCCCTGAGATTGGTTCTAACTTTTTTGCTGAAACCCTAGAGATCTTCCTCCTCAGTACTGGATCTTGTCTCTAGAACCCTATGAATCCATCTTCCTCTTACCCAAAATAGAAACCTACTCCTGAACTAACATAGCTACGATGCACGCCCTCTTATACAACGTGGCCAAGCCCTGAAAAGCCACGACACCCATTATCCTTTGGATTTTAAAGCGGATTCCCCACTCAAACAAGTAAACCATACTTGACTCACTAGTTTTGATCCCCGATGCAAAAATTAGTAGTTTTGTAAACCGGGCATGCCATCATGCTCTTTTGAGTCAACTGCATGAACTCCTTCAACTTATCCCTCTTAAGACTCTCAAAATAGAACTTAGCACAAATTACTGAGTTGAAGTTATCCTAAGATACTTGTGGCTTGTCCTGTGTATGATGACCTACCCACTAGGTGTCAGTAACTCCTCACAAGAAAAAGGCTACAATACCCACCTTCTAGGCATATGTGAAATCAACTACCCCAAACATCCTATCCAACTCCCGAATCCATCCCTCTAGGAGAACTGGGTCCTAATCTCTAGTGTAGATTGGTGAGTGACATCCCATAACCCTCTGAAGCTAGTCTTCTCCGATACCCTCTTATAGGTGATGCGAAGGTAGTGGTGGTAGCTAAGGCAAACATCAGATGAACTCAATAAATGCATCGAATGTCTCTTCCAAATAATCAATATGATGATTGAGCACCATGATGACTAACTAGCTATAAGACAGAAAATGTATTAGGGCCTAAGCCACCCTAGCTAACTAACATATGATGCATATAATTGACATTTCAAGGCCACCTAAGCTACCCATCCTCAATTCCTCACAAGTTAATCTGGGTTTTCAAAAATAACACTAGTTTTCTAGAATGTGAAATAGACCATTAAAATCAAACTAAGGATCATTGAAAAATAAATTTTGAAAACAAAAGCATGGCAATAAAAAATAAAGGCTATGATACAAACTTGTAACACCCTTATTTTTACTATTGAAAATTTTCATTTTATAATAGAGTTAAAAATATAAGGCTAAAATAGTTAAAGTAACATAATGAAATTAGAAACAAAAGAACATATATATTACAATAATGAGGTTGGAGCCTAACTCTGAGTTAACAATAAAAAATAAGGGATACCATGGATAAAGAGTCCAAAAAAGGGTATTTAGTTAAATACATCAACCGAATAATAATTATTCTTCACCCAACCCCTAACATAGGTGAAGTCACTCATCCCCACATAGGGCATCATATTCATTATAATCATCTAGATAATTTATCAAAACTTATTTAACCCATATTTCATACCATACGATATATTTCCACAAATATGACATTATCACAACAAAATAATGATGGTACCTCTTACCCATTCTTACTTTCCTTCAATAACATAGTATTATTAAGCCCATATTTCATATCATAAGATATATTTCCACAAATATGGCATTATCATAACAAAATAATAATGGTACCTCTTACCCATTCTTACTTTATTTTAATAACATTATATCCTTAAGCCCATATTTCATACCATAATATTTATTTCCACAAATAAGACATTATCACAATAAAATCATAACATAATAATACATCTCTCCCATTCTTACTTCCTTTCAACATTATATTCATATCATCACAAAATATCATGATCAACACATGTTACATCATATATCAACAATATCATGAAAAACATATATAACCATACAAGAAAATAACACCAAAAACCTCAAACATCATATAGTATCCTTACCGATAAGGACACCGGGCTTTAAGCACACAAATCCTAGACTTCCTCCTTTGAAGCTACTAGAATACTACGTATGAAAAATAACAAAATTCATAGTTGGGCTTAAAGAGTTAAGTCAAAGGAGGAATCAAGGTAAAGAGGATAAAAGTAGAAATAATTGTAGTTAAATGGGAGCTTGAGATGTTTGGATGTGTAGAGGAATGTGTGGTGGAGCTATAGTAAAATTTTTATAGTGTTTGTGACAAGGTTTAGGGGTGAAAATAGGGGTGTAGTACCGAAAATAGGAAGTTACATGTCTATGCTATAGGCGGTGTAGTCCGGGTCAAGAGAAAAGATCACGCACTAGTAGGTAGTGTTGAGTTATTTAGCTGTATTGTAAGTGGTCTAGCCCTAGTCGAGAGAAAAGATCATGCATCGCTAGGCGGTGTTGAGTTGTATGGTTGTGTGAGAGGAATTTTTATGTTGTAAGACCATGCTTAAAGTTGCGCAAAGGCCGCTCTTTGTAAAAATACTATAGATGAGAAAAGGAAGAAAGGAAAAGAGGTAGTGGTCGGTGGTGATGGTTGATGATGGCATTAAAAAATTTGGCATGGCCTTGGTGGTCTATCCACTGGCCAATGGGTGGTGAGTGGTGTACAAGGTGGTGCACAGTGGTGGAATGGGTGGTGTGCATGCAAAAATAGGGGAAAAAAGGAGGAAGAAGAAGAAGAAAAGAAAAGGAAGAAAGGAGAAGGAAGAGGGAGCTCGAGTAGTAGCTTTTTGATACAGAAATAATAGAGTGGAGGCCAAACAAAGAGGGAGAAAGAGAGCATTTAGAGTGTGTGTGTGTGTGTGTGTGTGTGTGTATGGCATGTGTGCTTGTGGAGTGAATTGGGGAAAAGATAAGTGATAGAAGAGGGAAGCATGCGATCAATGGTGCAGGGTGGTGTAGAAGAAAAGATGGTTGAGTGTTGTGAACAGTGGGAGGTGATGGGGATGGTTGTGTGTGTGTGTTGCATAAGGATAAGAAGAATAAGAAACAGAAGAGTTATAGGGGGAGGTGATGGTGGTGTACATATTGGGTAGAGATGGAAAAAGAAGAAAGGTGATGGATGATGGATGTAGAGGAGATGATGGGAGATGGCACAAGTGGGGAGGGATGCAAGTTGTAGGTGCAAGTTGTAAGAAAATCAAACATTGTGGCTCAAGGTTGACGAAAGGAAGAGAATAAAGAAAAGAAAAGAAAAGAAGAAAGAAAAGGAAAAAGAGAAAGGTTGGGAACTAGTTTAGATGATTTTTGATTAGCTATAAGTAATTAGGATTAGTATAAATTTTAGCGAGTTTTGATTTTAAATTACGATTTATCATTTATCGAGGTTAAGGTTTTAGATTTTGGTTTAAGTTTCAGGATGAATAAATTAGGTTAAGATTAAATTAAGATTTATTGAGATTAAAATATAGATTCTACCATGCACCATCAACCTTAAGTAGGATCGCTGTCTCGGCAAAGTAATCTAGTTCCAAACACTATTCCACCAATTTACCACCTGTTCCCTCATCCTTATCAAATCATATACCTTATAAATACTATAGGTCATGCTGATCATGAGTATCTAATGAACATTCCCTTGAAGCAAGTTTACATAGATTGGTTTGAGTTGAAGGACTTTTCTTAAAGTCCATGATATAGTCCCACTATCATGAACACCTCAAAGTTTTTCAATTTTTAATTTAGTTTTTATATACCCATTCAACCCATAAAATATTTTTTTATTGCTTGAATTCTAGAATAATCTCCAAATGTAGCCTTATTCCAGGTTTGAAGATCCACTAATCCAAGTCCTCCTTACTTCTAAGATTTTCGTACTTTTTTTCATGAAATAGGTTGTTAAATAAGAGGCTCTTAACCACAAAAATGATATGCATAAGGTATTTATACCATAATAAATTTTTTTAGGCAGGATATATATCATACTTCTATAGGCTTGTATACAAAATAATATAACTTTAAGCAACTCCATTCTCCCTACTTAACTTAGGAATTTGGTTTTTCCATTTCTTTAAACTTCCTAATGTTATCTAATAAAACATAATATTCATTATTCTTTAGTGATCAAATTGAAAGGGGAAAACCAAAGTATTTTACTAGAATATGTCCCTTTGTATACTCAAATAAGCAATTAATTGTCTTTTAGTAGACTTAAACACATTTTTCTCCATAATATATGATACTCTTAGATGATTTCAGCTATAAACCTAAAAGACTTGAGAAACTTGAAAATGTATAAGTAAATACTTAACTAAGTCTTCATATCCTCCATAGAAAAATAGGATGTCATTAGTAAATAAAAGGGATGTCAATTTAATTTCTTATACTTGGGTTATGGCTTAAAATTTAGATTGTCCCACAACTTCATTATGATTCGAGTAAGATATTCTATGATAATTACAAATAGGTACGGAGAAAGGGGGCCTTGACCTTATTCCCTTTATGTCTTATAAAGGATGATAGAGATTACAATGTAGGATAACTAAGTAACTTACTAAAGTTATATATGGCATGATAAGCTAGATCAAATGCATAGGGAAATTCAGTGCTAGAAGCATTTTTTGAAGAAATATCCATTTGATAGAGTTGTAGAACTTCTTCATGTAAAGTTTGAGCATACATCATGGGGATAGATGTTTATGAGAGTATCCTCTTACCAATTTATAATCCATGAAAATATTACCTCCTACATTTCAAGCATTAATAAATGATGATTGTAAGTTACTTATTAACTAAACAATAATTTGTTGTATCCTATTTTCTCTGACCTTTGAAAGGATTTTGTAAATTATGTCATAATAGGTAATGGGTCTAAACTCACTTACCACCACAACATTAGGGACCTTTTGAAGTAAATGGAAAGAATCTACGTTAAGAGAGGATGGAATACCACCAAAAATAAAGAATTATCATATGGTTAGCCACAAAAGCTCTTCTATGATGTGCCAAGTGCATTTGAAGAGGAACACATTGTATCCATTTAGTTTCGGGGCTTTTTCAGTTCCCATACTAAACAAAGAAACATGATTTTCCTCTTATGTGATTGGTTTCAATAGATATTTACTTGAATCTATGTCCACTTTAGGTCCTAGATTCACAATACCCTATGAAAAGATAATTATCTAACATGTGTTTGTTCCCTTCAAAGATATAAAAACATTTATGAAGACTTAGACAATATCATCATAATAATCATATGTATTTCCATAAGTATTTTCAATAGAAATAATTTTATTTATATTCCTTTGCCCTTTCATTACAGAATGGAAACTAGTGTTTTCATCACCTAGTTTTAGATAGGTGATTATTAACTTTTGTTTTATAAATATTTCACGACAAGAATATAGATGGTGTAACTATTGCAAAGCCTTCTTTTCACCTTTCATAAGGTTCTAGCCCAAAGAATCTTGATTAAGCTTTTGTTGAGTGAAAATTAAATTATCTTTTTTATTTTCACTCTTGAGGCTATATTTCCATATTTTTAGGCATTCATCTTTCATAGTTATGTTTTTAGTGCTTTAAGTGTGCATACAACTTCATCCAAAAAGTTATGTTCACCTTGATCAAATCATGCCATATGTACAATATCATAAAACTTAAGATATTTTTCCCACATATTAAAAAATCTATATGGTTTAGGCCCTATGAGAGCCTTCTCTTTAACTATAATTTTTATTATCATATAATTTGAAATTAATGGGGCATAAACTATACCTTAATAGTTCCATATTAATCAATTCATATAATATTACCTAGGAATCTATTACAAGATTTTTGGTGTCATGATCTTGTGTATTTGTCCAAGTATAAAAAAACTTGTGAAAGGTAAATCTTAAACTTTGAGGGTTCTAAGGATAAATTCCTTGATATCCTATGTATATATTATACCTTTTAGCTATTTATAGAGTGCTCTTTAGTCTTGTGATGTGTTATGGTTATATATGGTTGTAAGAAAGAACAAAAATTATCTTATGATACTCACAACTTTTACTTTGATTCCTTAGGTAATCATACTTACAACTAGAATTTTCCACCTTTTGTAATTCCACCATAACCAAACTCTCCCATTATGTCTATAATGATAATTACTCTCCTAGCACCAGCCAAGAATTCTCAAGTTTTCAATTTTTCATGCTTTATTATCTTTAATTTTTATCTCAATAAACCCTATAATATTTTACTTAATATATCCTTTCCAACTACACACCTCCTTCTATGTTTTAGGGTTATTTAACTCTCTACCATTCTAGCTATCTAAATTCATGAGAAATGAATACCTAGAGTAGTTTCATCCTCCTATTTAAAAACTTTCCTCCTAATAGATATTTTCATCCATGGATGATTACATGCCTCTAAGATATCTATATCATGTGCAACCTCTTTTGTAGTAGGTGTTGATGTAATAGATGATGATGTTCAAATGGTTATGAATAGATTATTTTTCATTAGTTACCGCTTTTTTATCTTTTGAATTACCATCATGCACATCTATATTTGTTTAAATATATTGTTTCCTCCCATATTTAACCATCACTTAATTGTCGTTTATGTCTTCCACTCTATAATCAACATTTATTTTCATAGAGAAACAATTTGTAAGATTACCTAATTGATTACATAGCAAGCAAATTTTTTTTAATGATTTCCTCTTTGGTATATTAATCATGACATAATCAAGAAGTGATTGTTGCACATCCACCTCTTCTAATACTCTCACATAATAAATTCTCTCTTTGGTTGCTATGATACCATCTATTTCTATGGGTTTCCATACATAGCAAGCAATTTTGCTTATTGAGGAAGCATACCACATATTTAATGGTAAATTTGGTAAATGAATCCAAATATAGATTAATTGAAATTCTTATGGTTTATAGTGGAAATCCTCATGCCACCATTTTAGCAATAAAGGGAACCCCATGGTCTAATAACATTGTTTAAGGATTTCAATTCAATCTGTCTCAATTTGAAATTGAAACATGAAATATCCTCATTCACATTAAAATACTCATGGCTTAGCAACATGTTGCCATTAAGTATGCACATAATAAGAGATTTGAGAGTACATTGGCTTATGTCCAAATATATACCCAACTAGGGTATTCTTCCATTTTTTGGCCTCTTTTTTTTATTTCATTCATATCTAGTGTGTCCACAATTTGTCTTTCAACTACATTAGGTGCTTCATAATGTAATTTTTTACCATGTTTTGAGGGTTATGATTAGAGAAAAAAATTTCATTCCACGATCTTATAGTTAAAAGTTATGCAACACTCTCAACACCGTCTTCTTTAGACTTTGGTGGGGGCTTTCATTAGCACCCTATTCTCTATCAATCGGAATAGAGTTTAAATTCTTCATACTATTGTCTAGTATTTGTATTCCATCCATTATCACTTGTGATTCTTTAATCATATCATTTTTTCTCACCCTCATATCTTTCAATCTTTCTATCTCACTTAGGTTTTTTTAGCATCTACAAAATTTTGTTAAACAATCCAAGGGAGGGGGATGAAGAAGATTCCCCACACATGTTCATTAACGTCTTGATTTATTTATTTGCTGAATTCCTCTTTGTTGGAGCCTCATGTTGGGAACTATGATAATCCATGGATACGTGACATTCATAAATCTCTAAATAAAATATGGGCATTTTGGTTATCTTAAAGGAAATTAGGTTAATCGGATTAATGTTGGAAACTTAGTGATTTTAAAGTGCTAATTGATTTAAAATATGTTAAATATATTTTGTGAAATATCAGACTAATTATGAATGACTTAAGTCTAATAAAATGAGTAAGTGACTTTAATTGGAAAGAGTAACCCTAGAGGCAGGGTCATTATAGGATGTCTAAAATGTTGGAGTTCGACCTTAATTTTTATATTTTTGTTAATATTTGAAATTTAGGAATAGGAATTATATTTGGTATTTATATGAATCTTATGGGAAAAGTTATTCTTTACTTATGAAATTAAGGTTTTATAAGTATAACATTGGCCTTTGTTTTTAGATATGTTGTCAATAATAATATTTTAGGAATGAGTATTAAATTTGGTAGTTAATGAGTATTATGGGAGAATTTATGCTTATCGTGTGAAATTAGGGTTCTTAAGGGAAAATGCGAGATTTTTCCTTAAGGGATGTCTTGATATCCTTGTGGTGGTGTTCTATGTTTTTTAGATACTTATGTTAAGTTCGTTTATGTGCCTTGCATACCTATGCATCAGTTTGCATGATGAAATTAAAATAAATAATCAATCTCTATATAAGGCATTAATACTTAAAATGAAATATCATATGATGTAAGACTAGTTATATACGTTTGTTTCCATGGACGAGAATTGTGACCAAGAGCGTTTTTCTCTAGGTTACATATTTTTGATATTGTTCCTTTATTTAAAAATAGTGGGGTCCCTGAACTCAACATATATAAGAATATAATTTTGAGATATACAATAATGAATAATACACTGATCATTTAAATTAAAAGGATATGTGATTTAGGACCAGTTGTACCTGTCCATTTTACCAAGCAAGGCCATGAGCTTTTTAACTTGGGTTGTATTGTTGATACCCTTCTACTTGTTAATGATAGTGGGGTCTCAAAACTCAACATAGATAAGAATATAAGTTATGGTTGTATCTAATAATGAGATTCTAGAATCACTGTTATCTTTCACCATTTTATGTCAATCATTGTGCATGCTTATTCTTGTTTATGACCTTATGAAATTGTGTGACCTATTATGACTTTATTTTTATCTTACTCATTAATTAGTATATTGATCATTCTTTTCATGAGTGCTACTCATTTCCACAAGCAAATGTCCCATTTGAATTTAAGCAATTCATTGAGGACCCACTAGATGGCTTTACTGCTTATGAAGACTTGCTTGGGGAAGATTGATCTTATCTTATGTTTAGGGTTTGGGGACCTAGAATCATGTTATCCTATTCTTAGATTTGGTTCAAATACCTTTTCAAAATCTTAGTTCCAACATATCTCTTTTTATGTATTTTGATTATTGTACTTAAAGTTAACTTCCAAATATGTATTTACATTTATGAATATATCTTGTTCCATATTTTACAATATTAAGATTTTTAATTGTTGTACCTTATATCTAACATAAGAATGATACGATAAATCAGGCTTATGTTAATTACGATAGTAACACCCATCTATATTATTATTAATCTTTCGTAAAAATAAAATTTTTAGTTGTAAAGTCCTATGTTGTTACAAAAATCCACACATAATTTCCAAAATTCTTTCATTAGCATCAACATTTACCACATCCAAAACAAGCAACCATAATTTATATTTACATCAAAATAAACAATTTTATACTTTTATTATATACCATGCATTCAAAACCTTATACAAAATTCTATTTCATTCATAAGTACACTGTAAGTACCAAAAATTTAAGGAGCACATATAATCCTACAAAAAAAAATCATAAAAACTTGTAATGAAGTTTAACTCTCCTTTTCTAACTTGGTAAGTATTATTTTCATCATATTACACTAAAGATGAAAAAGATGGAAAGTACTATGTTAGTATTAAAGTATACAGCTAATCCTAATTCAAAAAATAGATAAATTTATGCAAACAAGCTCAAATTGTGAAGAAAAGAAGAAAGAAATAATGAACGTACTTTAAGAAGAGAGAGAGAGAAGGCCAATGCTGGTGAAAGTAAAGAAGAAGAATATTGAGCACGAATGCTGGTGAAGAGAAGAGAGAAGGATGCCGATTGTGGTAAGGGTTCTTTACATCCAGCGGTTGTCCTTTGGTTTCTTACTATTGAGCAAGGTAAAAAAGTTCACCAGGAAATTCTAGGGAAAGTGCAAGGAAGTAAAAAAGCAAAGGGGGGAATGGCAGAGACACTAATTCTTAGATATAACTACTCTGTATTCTATTTTTCATATTGACAAAAAGGGAAAAATGAGAGTATAGATGGTGATTTTGGCATATAACTATAGTGTACACCCTTATCCAAATAGCACTATTCTCGGTAAGGGTATATTTGGTAGTTATATACCAAAATTGTCATCTATACTTGCTGCTTAATATAAAAAAATACTCCCTCTGTTTTTCCATATCAAGCAAGGAAATTCACTGCAGCTTAGTTATAAATCACCTTATATTAATTGTCATGCAATTCAATTCATGTACTAGTTTTAGAAAGAATACACATCTTTACCCAAAAAATGCATATTTCAAAGTTATAAAGACACATCTTATTTCAACAATACATATCTCATAGTGATGAATGTACATGTTATATTAACAAGCCTACATCTTATATCATCCTTTATTAATAAAATATTAAGAGACAAATACATGTGTTATAAATACATATCTTATTGAAATAAACACACATTTTATCTAACAAAATACAAATCTTCCAAATATAAACACACAACATTTATTTATAAAATAATAAGAAATAAATACATGTGTTATAAATATATATCTTTTTGAAAATAATACACATATTTACAGAATAAATATATATCCTATAGTTATAAATGTATGTCTTACATAGACAAATGTATAGTTTGTAGTTGTAAATGTACAAATTAGATTGACAAATAATCATTATACACTGCTATCGACAAATGCACATATTATACTTATAAATCCATATCTTATGGAGGTGGATATATATCTTATATTAGCAATTGCATAATCTATAGAGGTAATATAAATATTATAAATATTCAAATATGTATATTGACTATCCAAAATGTGCACGATAAGTTATAAGATGTGTATATTTAAATGTTAGAGATGTATTTACAAATATATGCATCAGTAGGGCTGTAAATGAGCCGAATCGAGCCGAACACTGCTAAGCTCGGGTTCGGCTCGTTTATATTGTATGAAGCTCGAGTTCGGCTCGAGTTCGTTTAGAGTTCGATTATGTGTGTTCGGATTCGGCTCGTTTAGTATTCGCGAACTATTCGGCTCGGTTCGTATATCTTAATCGAGCCTTTTGGGCTCGTTTACTGCTCGTTTAAATGCTCGTTTGAGGTTCGTTTGGGGCTCGAGTTCGTAGTCCGTTAATAGTTCGGTAAAAGCTCGTTCGGGCTCGTTTAAAGCTCGTTCGGGCGTTAATAGCTCGTTTACGCCTTATTTACAGGCTACAGCCCTATACACTTAATAAATCAATATTTGACAAAATTCAGGCATAATTTATCTTGATTATAGCCTAAACAAATATTAACCTGTTTCAAAAAAAATTTGCAATGCACCTATTGCACTCAAATTTAGGTGCAAACTACAAAGTTTCTCCCTGTTTCAAAATTTTTTTACCATGCACCTATTGCATACAAATTTAGGTGCAGAATTTCTCCCCAAAACCTGTTTAATATTACAATAAATCCATAAAAACTAAATAATACAACTACAGATGTAGATACATCATACATCAATAAATTCAATACACAAACAAAATGGCTTCAAAGCTCCATATCCATAATAATCATCACAGCCACATCCATTACCATTGACCATTGAGTAGTAATATGATAAAAATAACCTGCACCAAATTAAAAGTATAAAAATTATATTAGCATAGCTTAGAAGTTATGATATAATAAAAATTACTATAATAAATATAACAATAATAATAAATCACAAAATTTATTTATTGTTCATATTAAATTGAATCACAAGATCATGAAGGTTATAAATAAAATGAAAGGAAAGGGGTGAATCTTGGTGGATAGAAGAGAACAAGGAAAGGGAAGAACTTCCTTCAAAATTTAGTGTTTTTAGTTAAGAAAATAAGAGCTAAATAGTGATTATTTTATTTTAGAAAATTTATTCTAAGTGTCAAAATATTTTACATATAATAAGCATATTATTTATAGCATGTTACATATACATATATTAAGGTTTCATGATGAAAATATATATTTTTAATATAAAGGGTATTTTGGTCATCATTTCATAGTGACCAATTCGGCTGAACTTTTTAAACCCATTTCTTCAAGGTGAAAGATCACTGGCAACAGAATCCGCGGAGCACAAACTAAACAATATTTGTAAACCCAGTAGCTATTATATCAAAATAACGCACTTGTTACATTCTAGTGCAGTTAACATGCTCATATTGGCTCAATTTCAAGCCAACTGCAATATGAAAACCATAGATTCAGAGGGTAAGCGAGAATAGGAAAACAAGATCTTCTAACAACTTCATATAATGTAATCATCTGATAGTGCACAATCCTAGAGACATAAACGGAATACAAAAAATGGATTGATGACAAACTACCTCAAATAACGCTTTTTAACATAACAAATCTATATTTTCCCCCTCCCTCTTGTGTACACAGCACCTGAGAGCAAAATTAATTATACTTAATTTCATGTTCACTTATTCCAGTAAGAGCATGCTTCTGATGTAGGTGATACAATAATAGCCAGCGGATGCAAATGTTATCATGGCCTTCATTTTGGTGCAAACAATTGCAAACTGTAGCCATATTATTTTAGATTTCTTACACCCGAATGATAATAACTAAACAATGTTGAGTGATTATACATTTTGAAGTATAGGCATACTAAGATTAAAATCCAGCAGCTAAGGAAAAATGCACCCAACCTAAATACAATATCTAAGATTCAATTAATAAAATAAATATGCACTTTTTCAACATAAGCTTAAAATATAAAGACAGATTATAACTAGAAAATTTTGTAGGTCAAATGAGCTTAACATTTTTAAGTTAAATCTTTATTTGATAAGCTACCCAAAAAGATAGAGGACAAAACAACCATGATACAAAGAGGTCAAGTGTTTACCTCCTCTCCTAACCACCCCACACAAAGACAACAAGATGGCTGCCCTATGCTCCACTATGTGATTCATCCATCTTTTAGTTGATATTATTAGTTAATTTTTCTTCAATGGCAGTCTTTTAGTTAACTTTATCTAAGCTTGTGTATGTTATGAACATCATCAATTTTAATAGGCAAAGATAGACGTAAAGTAGAGTTACATTAACCAGCAATGGAACACTCCTTTGATGTTTCCAAATGGGCAAACACAAGAATACAAGGAGATTATTTGTTTTCAACATTCAGGGAAAAAAATTAGAAATTGTCTATACTTTCCTTTGTTAAGTTGGCACATTGTTTTTGATTTCTAATATAAATATATCAGAATATATAAAATGAACATGTTTTTAGATTTTCCAGAAAACTAGAGTCTATTTACAGAAAAACACATAAAAATAGAAAAGCTTTTGCAGATGGTTATTGATTGTAATTGGCTATTTGTGTATATTAGGAAAGTGAACTTACCAAACTACACATAAAAATTGGCAAAATGTCATCAAAAAACTATGTAATAGGGCCAAAAAGCCTTGCAAAAATAAGCCTAAGACACACTAGAGAGTCAAGAGACATAGAAACTTATAAGAGGACAAGAAGTCCTATTCATAATAATAGCAATCATAAAATATACCAGACCAAGACCTTCTACTATTTAGTCACAGTTCATATTTCCTCTTAAAAAATTACACATGGAGATGTATACATGATATGTACTGCTGCACATATCATCTCCACATAACCCCTCCTTGAACCAAAAAGTAAAAGAAAGGAAATATTGTGTCTGTTTCAGACTAGTAAACAACTCTTTCACGATGGAAAGTTGCAGAACCCAATCAATTAATCACATTATTAACATGTCCAACCAAGATATCTTTACGCAATGTAACCAAAAATAGTAATGAATGAAAGAAGGGTTATATTATTGATGGCAGTAAAAGAAAAAGATGCAAATGATAATGCCAATCAAACTGCAAGCACCGGAAACATGAACAGCCATTTACCTTCTCAAACTCGTGTATTTCTGGGGAAGGTGCGACAGAAGAACCTGCAACAAGAGATACTTACTTAGGACATAAACAAAGACAATAAATTACTATTTTTATGAAGAAAAGAGTGCATCTCTCTCTCTCTCTAAATAATAGAATAAAATAGCATGCTCAGCATATATGGTGCATGCATAGAAATTAGTAATTTTAGATATTTGTTTTTTACTTCTACCATGACTAATGGTCATACTTTAAGACATTCTTGTAAGTATGCTATAAATTTGAAAGGATAAGGCACTTACAATATTCATGCAAGAGCAAACACTCAAGACTTGGTATTAATCATAATGGAACAAATTATTCTTCATTTAGAAAAGGATCTCTCACAAAATTGAAGACAAACGGATATTTACATTGCTAATCATAGATGAAACATACCACATAAGTTACTCAGCATATATGGTGCATGCATAGTAATTGGTTTAATTAATTAGTTGAGTTAGATATTAGCTAGAGAATAAAGTGGCATAAATCTATTTTTTGAAGAATATTCTATCTTCTAATGTCATTTAGCTAGTAGATGGCAATATCTTGTATAAATTAATTAGTGACCTTGGCTATATAAGGCATAAAATACACATTAAAAAAAAGGATTGAATTGAATTTGAATGAAAATTGCAAGTATTACTTATTGAGTTATGTGTGAGTTCATATCAATTTTAATTAAATCTGCAGATTATTGACAATGATCCCTAGGTATGAAGTGAGCTAAGCTAAAGCCACCAAACTTCAAACCTGCTTCATTTGACTTTTACTTCATTTGACAATGATCCCTACGTATGAAGTGAGCTAAGCTAAGCCACCAAACCACACAAAATCACATAAAGCAGGGCTCTTTAAGATCAAATTAGTGAACCTTAACCATTATTTGATAGAAAACAAAGATCCTTTGTCCTCTTAGGTTCGAATTTATCAGATGCTTACACAAACCCTAAACTATCAATTTTCTTACAAAAATTATCTCATCTAATTTAAGTGCAGACATTGGAAATTTGGAATTGAATCATGTATATGGAATTATTCAGGCAAGCCTCAAAAATTATTCAGTCACAGAATCAAGCATAAACAACTGGAATACAAGAATAATTGACGAGAAATATTACCTCACTACAAAATTTAGTCCACACAGAATCTGCAAGGTCTTACGATTCTGTGACTTCAAATCGAACAGACTTGAGACCTACAACATCAAAATCAAATTCATCATCTAACTCGTCAAAGGGTTTCAAAGGAAGAACTTTCCGATTCTTGCTATAATAAAGAAGGAAGAACACATACCTGGGGGAAAAACCGAACAAGTGTGCGATTGGTGGCGATTGCTGAGTGTAGGGCTGCGAAAGATGCTCGGGCAGGCTAAGATTTAGTTCCACTATGTCGACTGTCCGGTGTCGACAGTCGAGAGTCGAGACTCGAGCACAGAGGGTGCGACTTGGGAGCGTCGGGGACTGGGAGTTTGGGGCTGTGTTTGGGACTCGTTCCGTCGCTCGGGGACTGCCGGACTGGTGTAACTAGGGTTCCTCCGCTCGGACCGCTCTGTGCGCCTGTGCCTGTAAGTTACAAATTTACAATCTTGCAGAATAGTGAGTAGTAGTGACTGTAAGTCTGTAAGTCGAGAGTCGAGACGGGCGGGCGGGAGCCGCGGTACCAGTTACCATTTCAACGGGCGGTAACTTACCAACAAAAATTTTAACCCATTTCAACCTCTAACCAAAACGCGGTGTTTTGATGTAAAACGCTGCGTTTTGGTTTCCAACTTAAACGAGCTTTTAACGAGCTTCTAGCGAGCTTTTAACGAGCCGATTTCGAGCCGAGCCGAGCCGAGTATACGTATGCTCAAGCTCGGCTCGTTTAATAAACGAGCCGAATACGAGCCTTAAATTAAGCTCATTTAACTAAACGATCGAGCTCGAACGAGCTTTTAACGAGCCGAACGCGAGCCGAGCTCGAACTGACTCAGCTCGTTTACAGTCCTATGCATCAGCAAACCAGAAAATAAAAAAGGACACTAATTTTGATTGAAATATCATTTGTGCCACTGGGGGGGGTGGGGAACACCACTGCGATCGGCAGACACCCTCATCCAAGACCTAGACAAAATAATGTTCTTAAAGTTAATATCATCGACACCTTAAATATGGAAGATGAGAAATAAAATAAAATAAAATAAATCATAACTCCTCTATTTATAAGCTATGACCTGAGATTCTAATTCCGGATAATTCCATCGTAACAGGGACGCACATACGCTCTCCACTTGTTGGATACATAATAAGAAGAAAGCTTTTATTCTCGCGATTGTGTACCGAAACGGTGGCATTAGCATCTTGGCCGAAGAAACCCTCAAACATATCGAGGAGATCCGACGTACTAAATACAAAAATAGAACGCAATCTCTGTGAGATCGCGATTGGGGATCAAAATATATGATATGCTCGTGTACTTAAGCTCCCTCTTGGATCTTTAAAAATAACATAAAATGAGCTCGAGTTATATATGAAAAAAGGCCACAAAAAATAGAGGACACCACTACACTATACAGTCACACGTTCAAAAGATTAAACAAAAGAGTCAAAGAGCTACGACTATGATACCCAAAACCAAAGACGTGATTTTTCTGCCTTTTCATTTCTTGTTCCAAACCAGTTGCCTCTCCTTGACAAACGGTAATAATAATAATAATAAATTACCCAAGAGCGAAGAAACATGGAGATTCCCTAAATCGTATATTGTCGGATATCTCGAATTAACAAAAAATTATCCAGTTTCCTATTCAAAAAGAAAGAAAAAAAATAACCTTGGTTTGTTTTAAATTCTCCCTCTGTGCTCTCCTCTCCTGCCGCATTTCTTCACAGCAGAACTTTCTCATTGCATTCTGGTAATTTGGAGAGCATTGATGGATAACAAGTATCATGTTCTTGCTGTTGATGATAGCCTGGTTGATAGAATGTTGATCGAAAAGATCCTCAAGAATAATTCTTTTCGAGGTATATATGGAAATTTTTCTTTCCTTTTTCAAATCATCTGTTCCCTTCCCCCCTCCCTCCTTTTTTTTTATATTTTTTATAAAAATGTTCTCTGTATTTTGTGCTATTATCTCTTAGTTGGAGTTGGATGGTTTTGATGAATGGTTTTCTATCTCTTTGCATCTGATGCAGTTACTGCCGTCGATTCAGTAAGTAAGGCGTTAAGATTATTGGGTTTGCTGGAGAATAATGAAGGTGGAGATAATTCAACTCCACATTCGGCTGTCGGTTCCCATGAAGAAGAAGAAGATAGCCACCGCCACCACCATGTTAATTTGATCATAACAGATTACTCTATGCCTGGACTGACCGGCTATGATCTTCTCAGAAAAATCAAGGTAACAAATCTGCTTGAATTTGCTATTTTGATCAATGGTGTCTTAATTAATTAGCTGAGCTTCATATACTGAGTAATTATATGCACTGCATGTAAACAGATCTTATTGATTTTAAGAAGTGAATGATTTTTATTGATTTTTCAGGAATCAGAGGACCTGAAAGATATACCGGTTGTGATCATGTCTTCAGAAAATATCCCTGCAAGGATTACCAGGTAGATGATCACCGTTTTTTTTTAACTTCTGTCATGACATTTTCTTAAATATAAAACTTATATATATCCAAAATAGCTCCTGATTTTCTTTATTTTTTTTATTTATTTTTGGGATCAGATGTTTGGAAGAAGGAGCAGAAGAATTCTTGCTCAAACCAGTTCGGTTATCAGATGTTGATAAGCTTAAGCCTCATTTCCTTAAGACTGCTTGCGTTACAGATATGGCTATGACATCCTAACCCTCCGTCCTCCATACCTTGGCCTTATTCCTTCTGAGGAGCTGTAGCATTTGAATGAGATGATGGCATCCGAAGGGCCACGGCCAGAGTATCTCCCCCGCCATGCACGGTCTGGTCAAGTCGTGTGGCGGGAGAAAATCGCGTTCGATATTCTCTGTGTTCCACGTCAATTTAATTAAATTATAATAAAAGAATACTATGATACGCTTTTGATGATGTATGAATCTCCTGATCCATCGAGAACAAAAAAATCATCCAAAAAGGCTGTGGAGAGAACAAGGCAAACAAACAGCTTTGTCCAAGGTGGATTCTGACAGACCACCCCCCCCCCCTTATTTTGTTTTTTGTGTGCCCGGAATTAATTATTTAGGCATAAATTATTGTTCCTGCCCGCCTATGCAAGGTAGATGGTTGTCATTGAGTGAGGTGTTTTGGCTCTGGTTTCTTCGAAGAAACAATCGGCACCGCCCATTACACGTACGGTCGGTCAATTATGTAATCGTCGTCGTACAGAATGATGGAGGAAACTGCATGCCGAGGAGTAAGTAGGAAGGTGGCTAGCTAGTCAATGACTCACCGACATAATTTGGTCAATTCTTTGGATGGATCGGACGGATGCATGTCCGTTGTTTTTGCATTTCCATTCATCTTTTCACTTGGATCCTAAATCAAGTTCACGGAAAATATGAGGAATAGAAACCAAAAGAGAAAGACGTGAGCAAGTTTTGCATGATTCGAGCAGAATATAGAATATTCAACCCAAAAATTCGTACATATCTCAAACTTTATAACCCAAAAAATTATGACACTCTGGGTTCATAACCAAAATGTCAAATATGTAAATCAAACTTCCAACCACACAAATCTAACAAAAGCTAGGAAAGAAATCTAATGTATGAAAGATATATAACATAAAATCTATATGGAATTGCTTCTGACAAATTGCTCCGGTGTCATCGTCTTGGCCTAGAACATAGAGATGTTTCTATGCATGGAAACACGCTCGTAATACCCTTCCTTTACTCGGTCGCCCTTGTCGCGGAACATTCTCCTTAACATTTCTTATTGATATGTTTTTCCATTATGTACAAATAGATACACACAATTACATCGAAACAAATTAATTTCTGAAAATCAAGTTAGTCCTCCTACAATCACCCTACCTTCCTAAGGTCCTTGATTTACATACCAAGAATAGAAGATAGGATATTACTAGAATATATACTACGTGAACTGAATACAATATTTCCTACCTATATTATAGCTGATATCCCAACCACAAAAGCTATATGGAATAAAACATACTTACTATACCAAAAAAATGGGGTGTGAAATTACACACTCACCCTTTATTTAGTTATAAATCAATGGAGCACATGTCTTGAATTGCATAAAGGTCTTATGCTATGAAGCCTTTATTGCGTGAATATCTCATGTTGTGGAGCCTTAATTGCATAAATATTTGACGGTGAAGTACCTTTACTACAATAAGATCTCATACAACATTGCGTGAAAATCTCAGGTTGCACTTCTATTGAAAGCCAAACTAGACTTCCCATAATACCCCATTAATTATTTACCTTATATATCCCCTCACTTATGTTTCTCTTTCTTTGTTCATTCTTTTTCTCCTAAACCTAAAGTTCATATTCTCCCATATCTAACTTATCATTCTCTTTCTCTAATTCTTCATCAAATTTCTAATCCCATCTACCTCCAAGCACAACTAAGATAACACAGTTGTGGCATTTTTCTCTAATATTCAAATATATTCTTTATTAAATGAAACTAATGAGTTTAAGCGGTTATAGTTGACAATAATTTTGATTACTAGTGTGAGTAGCTCACGATGGCCATCCATTGTTGGTGTCTGCCAATGACATTTCTCTTCTAGCATTGGTACCTCATGCTTCTATAGTCCTTAGAGCGTTATTATCTCATGCCGCTTGTTTCTAATTTTTTTTAGTTCCATGCCATTTATTTTGATTTTAATTGATGTTAATTTAATTTAATATATCATTAGGCCCCTTATTATAACTTATATTTTGTCCTTATTTTAGTATTTGGCATCATCTCTATAGAATATTTTATAATAATTTATTCAAAATGGGTAATGTGCTATTTGGAAACCCAACTATGAGTGCTTGAAATTCAATTTCTTGATATGTTTATTCCATTTTTGGAAACTTGTAAAGTTCTTCTATCATGCTCAGATCAATGAATAGACAAACTCCTTCAATATATGCCTTGGTATTTATTAAGGTTATTATACCAAGAAGCAAGCATTTATACCAGTCGCTATATCTTGAATTGTCAAATTATGAAGGCATTCCTAATTTTGTATTTATATGTTTGTGTCATAAGACATTGCTAACGTAGGTGCTAACATTAGATATTCATTATATTTTAGATGAGCCACAAATAAAGAAAATTACTGGATAGGACTGAGTGACGTGGAGTTACTACTTATGCATGGTGTAAAGCAGAAGGAGAACAAGCACCTAAGCGAAGCTCTAATGCAGCGTGATGAGGTGTTCTCTGGTTATCCATGATTTGGTTGGGTTTATGAAGATTTTAAATCAAGTTTGAAGAACTAAAAGATTGTTCTTGTATTGAAATTGAAAGAAAGTGTGCTAATATATGTGAATCTTCCATCAAGATTCAACATTAAGGGTTCTAAGTAGTATTTACTTCAATTAATTCCTAAAAGGAAAAATAATCTCACAAAAGAGAGAGTTTGTAAGATAAATGGTCAAAACTTTATTCAATTCAATATCAATCTATCATGTATAAATGCCTAATGACTGTGTGTGTGTGTGTGTGTGTACATATACATACAACTATAGGAAGTAATTATAACTAATTCATATTTACTTAACAACTATAAAACCATTAGCTTAATTACCCAGCTCATGGAAGTTTTAGTTGTGTAACTAATTAGAGTTAGCTCTAACACTCTAACACACATAATTAAATTCCAATGAAAGGACATTAACTACAACATTACAAACATTTAACTTGATTAATACATATGTGAAATAACAAGCTATGAAATCCTAAATTACACATGATATCCTAGGGTTTGCAAGAAAGGATACAAATCATAAAATCTTTGCATGCTTGTTGTCTTGTCCTCCATGTATGCCATAGCTTTGAATTTGTGTATGTCTAGTACATGATCATGTATTAAATAGCTTGACATCTTAAGTATCTCCCTATTTCAAATATGTAACATACCTACAAGAATATCTTAAATTATCCTAGGAATTAATAGTAGAAATTTCATAAAAATAAGATAATCAGATTCATAATTAATAATGCCAATTTCTTATTATCAAGATGATCATGAAATAATCCCGTAACATCCTTCTCTAGTTCAAAATAATTTTTCCTAAAATTTCCATCGTCATAATATGGAGACAAATCGCCTACATTAAAAGTTATTTGATACTCCACCATAAGAATAAGGTAAATTAATTTCATAAGCATTATCTCCAAACTTTTTAAGTATTATAAAAGCTTCATCTACTCTAGGCATTAACATATTTTTACATAATTTAGGAAATATTTCTTTACATAAATGTAACCATACCTAATCACCTAGAGAAAATAACTTTTGAAATCAATGCTTTTTTGCTTGAGCTTGATACCTTACATTTGTCCTTTTTTTGTTGGCTTTAATTAATTTGTTGGTAAAACTTTTGGAAATACTGAACTCCATCCTTGTCTTCATAGCACTTTAATTCTCCTTTCTTTAAGGGAGCCATGATGATAGGCATATAAGGATTCATGCCATACACCACCTCAAATGGACTAGAATGAGTTATACTTGAAGGATTTCGACTGTAGGAAAACTCAGCATGGATATCCCAATCCTTAGTACTTCTACTTACCAAAAATCATAACAACAAGCCAATATTTTGATTTGTAACCTCTATTTGACCATT
The DNA here is from genome assembly GCA_039764185.1 of Tamarix austromongolica. Taxonomy (NCBI): domain Eukaryota; kingdom Viridiplantae; phylum Streptophyta; class Magnoliopsida; order Caryophyllales; family Tamaricaceae; genus Tamarix; species Tamarix austromongolica. The sequence continues at coordinate 28,558,614 of CM077808.1, forward strand.
GGTTTGTGCATGGTATGAAGTACTAAATTACAACTTTGTACCCAACATATACCATAAAGTCTTCCAAAAGTAACTCAAAAATTTGACATCCTTATCTGAAATAATACTTTTAGGAATACCAAGAAGCCTTACAAATTTTTTTTTAAATATAAATCAACAACATCTGTGGGACCATCAACTTAATGACATGGTATAAAATGAGCCATTTTCAAAAATCTATCAACAACTACCATTATAGAAACCTTACCACATTTAGTTTTATATAACCCTAAGATGAAGCCCATACTAACTGTAACACCCTAAAATTTACAAGTGAAAAATTTTATTTGCAGAGTTATGGGTGGAAGCTAAATCAATAAAAACAAAGGGTATTACCGCCATACTTGGTACATGTCCAATTTCCTTTACCATTCTCATACTAAGTGCTAAGGTTGAAATTATTACTCTACTTAAAATAATAATATGATTACAAAACTCATAATAGAGAGAACGTTAGATAAATATCATGCTAATTAAAAACAACACCAGCAATTTACAAAACTCAAAAGAGAAATTATAGGGGGGTATAAGGGTCTAAATATAACCGGAAATAAGATTGCAAAAGAGACATCGGATAGTCCTACGCTCTCAAATGCAAGCTACCAGCTTTTGACTGAACTCAAAAGTTGACCTGCATATTCCATTACCCATTGAATAGGCAGGGGCCCACGAGAATGAACCCTTTAGTACAACAATACTGAGCAACCCTTTATACCAAACTAATATGAAAAACTAGCATGGAAAATTTACAAGGCATATCAATCAACATGGTATAAGACATACACATATACATATGAGAATTGATATAAAATAATTATTTAGACAATAAAATACCATCAAATCACATACTATTCATATTCGTTCATCTGGAACAAATGAACTTACCAAACGGGCATACCAGAGGTACTCTCTGAAGTATGATTAGAAACATCCTCCAACACAACAACCATAACCTTCACAGCATAACTCATATCTTAACATCAATCCCAATAAAATGTATAACATCATAGGTAAGGAAAAAATACACAATCCCCACACAGGTAGGCACAAAGGCTGACCCATAAGTAGGCATAAAGACTATTACCGACCAATCCAATAATAATCATTATTATCTCCAATTTTATTTATTTATGATGAGTTCATGCACCCCCACTATTCTCAATTGGTGGAATAGTTCCTGAACACTATTCTTACCAGTGGAATGGTTAATAACATACATCCCCGAGGCAAAACGCTCCCAGCCAATGTTCTCGTCTGATGGAATAGACATATACAATTGGTCTTGACTCATGTAGTATTCCACTTTACGTGATTAGTGTCTTATAAATGATTATAATCATTCTCGGAATTTATTTTAAATTAAGTTTAGGGACCCCACTATTCTTAACCGGTGGAACGGTTATTCCACCCTAAGAAAAAATGCTCCTGGACACTATTCTTACCGGTGGAATAGTTAATAACATGCAACCCCGAAAAAAATACATCTGGCCACTATTTTTACTAATAGAATGGTTAATAACATACATCCCTAAGGCAAAGCACTCCCGACCAATGTTCTCATCTAGTGGAACGAATATATACAATTGGTCCTAACTCACGTGATCTTTCACTTTTAATGATTAATATCTTATTCATGATTGGTTTATGAGTACAAAACATAATTAAGGCAAGCAAGGCATCAACATACAGATAACAAGGCTGTTCTCTAAGGTTAAGCTTATGTTTCCTAAAAATCCTAAATTCACAACTTATACAAAACTTCCCCCATATTAATCATTTATCCACCAAATTTAGTATATATTCCTTGATTAATATTATTATTAACATACCTGAAATTTGAGGTCTAACTCTCTCGTCTTACACATGTGATAATAATCCTATCTCAAAAGTTACTATTTATATGGCTCACAAAACTCTAATCTCATAGGTAAATCATAACTTTTCCAATAAGGCTTACATAATTAACCAATTCAAGATACATCCCCAAAATACCAATATGAACAATATATCCAAAATTCATTGCCTAACTCTAACATTTTACACATGTGATAAAAATATTACTGTTAAGGATGTTATTCTCAAATTAGACCATTGTCTCATTTGAAGAACTTATGACATTCATAACTACTCCAATCACTCCACATGATCTTATTAGCATACTTTTAATTCACCTAAGACATTAAAATACCGAAATTCCCATATTAACATATATTGACTAAAATGCCCTTAAAGATAGCAGATAGCCCTTATTTCACGAAAAGTTTATATTTTCAATATTATTATTTTCAATCCTCCATTAATCAACATACATATTAAATATAATTATTCTCCACTCATCATACTAAACTAAGCCTAGATTACAACCACATATCATATTGAACCACTTAGGTTTTTCCACGTAAGGCGTTATCGTAACGATATTGCATAAAATACAAATAGATCTAATTTCCATACTTACCATTTTTACTTATTTTCAACTATTCGAGACCACCGTAATCAATGTCAATATTGAGACCAACATTAAAAATATACTAAGTCTAGCTGAGGCTCAATTATTCACATCCAGACACTTTAGGCCAAAAATGACCAAAACACCCCTGAGACCAAAATTTTTAGATTATCATCTATTTAAATAATAATTTCATTATATTTATTTATTTTCATGAAAGGGCTAAAAAACCATAAATAAATTGTTTATTACACAATTTAAATTATCGGATATGCCAAAGGACTATTTTGCCCTTATACATAATTTTGCATATAAAATCTTATTATGCACTGTTAATCCATCCAAAATATATGCTCACATACTCAACAATAGCTAATACATATTATACATACTTTTTAGGATAAAAATCATAACACACTCAAAATGACCAAATTACCCTTAGAGCACTTATCCGTATTAATTATTCTAGAATTATATTCAAGCATGCTCAACTTATTATTTTATATGTACCTATTATACGAAATATCTTCCTGACATAATAATCATTTTGATCACACATTCGTACTCAATATATTTTATATAAGATAACATGCTCATTTTTCTGATTTTTATGATAACGATTAATAATAGATAATTATATCATAATGAATCATACATAACACATTTCACACATAAAAACCTAATATGCTATCATGCAATATTTATCATTTTATTAGAATATAATGACTACCTGAATTCCAGCAACAATGTAAAAATAGCGATATCCTACTAAAGTTATCAGATCCCGCTAATCAACATTTCGTACCTAAAAATAATATTGCAATTACCGAATTAATATCTATCAAATAAAATAATAATTATAATAATAAAATATTTATTTTTAAAAAATTACTAAAATACCCTTACATTTAAAATGGATACAAATATTTTTAAAGCCCAACACACAACTCACGCTACATGCAGCGTGAGTCATGCGCGCAAAGAAAGGGGTTGGGATTGGGGCTGGCTATAGTGGTGGAGTGAGGCAGGGGAGATGGTAGCTAATGGGGTGGAGATTGGTGACTATAGTAGTGCTGCTTGATGGTGGTGGTTCGAATGGTAGAGGGTGGAGGCTGGGGGGATTCTGTCATGTAGGGAAGGGTGGCGATGGTGTTGCAAGTGGTTGGGTAGGAAGGGGAGTGCAGAGGAGGAATGGCTATGCACAGAGGTGATGGTGGTCGGTGGTTGCAATTATTAGGAGGCTACGCTGGAGGGTGATAGGTGGTGGCAAAGGTGGCATGGGCTGGTTGCACTATAAGGTGGATGGAAAGGAGGTTGGTGCAAGGGCTAAAGTAGGGGCTATGGTGGTTGTGCTAGGGGTGATGCGGATGGTGGGTGCGGTGTAGGGTGGAGGTGGGTTGTAGTGGTTGCGAAGCGGTGGAGGGCTGGAGCTTTGGGGCTGTTAGTGGTCGCAGGAGAAGGAGAAATGAGAGGAGGAAGGGTGGAGATGGTTGGTTGCTAGGGTGGTCGTGGGTGGAAATGGGAGGTAGAAAGAAAGGGGAAATGGCTGCTGGGATGGTGGATGGTGCTGCTAGACAAGGAGGGTAGATGGTTGGGGATGTGCTGAGGAGGGGGAGTTGGGTGCATGGGGGACTGTTTGGTTGGGTCGATGGTTATGGTTGAAGGCAAAATGTAGAGGGGGATAGGGAGTTGCGGGGGCTCGAAGGGGCAGAGAAAGGAAGGGGTAGGGGATGTTTGGTTGGGGGAATGGTTGTGGTTGCAGGAAAAATGTAGAGGGGGATAAGGAGTTGTGAGGGCTCAAAGGAAGGGGTAGGAGGCTATTTGGTTGGGGGGGATGGTTGTGTAGATGGTTGGCTCAGAGGAGGGTGTCGAAAAGGAACAAAGGGGTAAGTGTAATACCCCGTATTTTTAAAATCCAGATTTAATAAGTTTAATGATTCTATTAGCGTAATTTGATGTAAATAATTAATTATTTTAATTTCGATTGTTTTATGGATTTATCGATGATTTTGAATTCATAATTGAATGTAATTAATCATTGTCGTTGCGAATCATTCTAGACAAATTCGTTCACGACAATGATTTTATTATATTCTTATGATTTCGATCTTCGGTTAAAAATATATATTTCCGTTCTTTCTCGTATTTTGGGTTTTAATATTTTTTTATTCGTTTTCGATTATATCTTCGTTATGTGATTACGACTTTGTTTTGAAGTTATATTTCGTTAACGAAATATATTATTTGAATTATAGAATTTCTATTTAAATAGTTAAATTTATTTTAATAATTTTATCCGTAGAAAATATTTCTGACTTTAAATTTATTCGTTTTCGGTAATCGCTAATATTTTCGGAAAGTTTTAAATTGAAAAGATTTTTGGAGTTTATTTATGAAATTCTTTCGGGAATTAATTCCCTTTCGTTTTATTCTTTTGATTTAAAAAAAAAACCGATTTCGGAAATTATTTAAATTAGCCTTGGGTTATTCGAATTTGACTTAAATATTTTAGTATATGTTTTTAAATAATTTTTCGGGGTCTTATAACGTATTTTCGTAGATAATACAATTTTTATGTTCGTTGGTAAATTTTGCCAATAATGTTTCCGATATTTTGTATATAGTTGTTTTATTTATTTTAAGCTTTCGGAAACTTACGAAATAATTGTCGTTTGATAAATTTTAGATAAAATCTTCCAATATTAATTTTTAAGCTTTTAATATTTTATTTGATACTTGTTTTGTACAAAAAAAAAAAAAAAAAAAAAACCGGTCGGGACCCCGACCCTACCCCCTCTCTTTGTCTTTCTCTCTTCCCTACCCCGACCCCTCTCCTGCGCACCCTGTTCTGCAGCTCGAAACCCTAGCCGACCTCCCCCCCCCCCCCCCCCCCCCCGCCTCTCTCCTTCTCCCCAGCCCCTCCCTCCTTCGCCTGCCGAGCTCCGACCGCCACCGACCCGCGAGCAGCCGCGCACAACAACCACGCACAGCAGCCACGCCCAGCAGCACGCAGGAGTAGCAACGACGGCAGAGCGCAGCAGCAGCAGCGGCGGGCCGCCGTCCGGCCATGGCGAGCTCGGGCGACCACCGGCGAGCCACCCTCGGGCCCTGACGAAGCTTCTCCGGCCTTCACGTGCTCTGATTTGTTGAGTTTCATTGGTATAAAATTCCGAAAACCCTAACCCTTGATTTGGTTAATTGAGTGCGATTTAGCTTGTAAAAAGCTAAATTGATTGTTGGATTATGTATATATGTGCTGTATGAATGGTTTGGATAGGTTAATTGCGTGGTTGTGTTGGAATTTTGGAAAAATTGGATTTTTAGCCGGGTTATGCCCAAATTTTTTCGGATCCGCCCGTTTTTGCAATTTTGGACAAATTGATTATACAATATGTTTTAAAATGTATCCAATTTTATTTTGGAACCGCCAATTTGAGAAATGTATGCACAATTTATCGGAATTTGATTCCTAGGTCAAATTTTGGGTATAATAAAATTGGGTCATATAATTGAGTCGTTTCGCTCAATTGATTTTATAGTATCGTTTAAAATGTATTTAATTTCATATTGGGAGTGTTGAATTGGGAAAATTGTGTGTAATTGACCGGAATTGGATTTTTAGGTCAAAACTCCCGCCGGTTTAAATTGGTTTGGGTAATCGGGTTATTTTATTCAATTGACTATATAAATCACATTAGAATATGTTTAATTACATTTTCGAACCGTCAATTGATATGTTTTGGCAATAATTAATCGGATTTGTGTTACGGGCTCAAAAACCCTAATTGGGCTAAATTGTGTATTTCTTTTGTCGGTTTTGAGCAATTGATTAATCGATATGTTATAAAATGTGTTTAATGACATTTATAAACATTCCATTTGATTAAATTTATAGAATTTTACCGAATCATATTTTCGGGCTTAAAACCCTAGATTTTTAAGTGAGATTATGAAATTGGTTGTTTGTATAATTGTTTTCTAAAATTAAATTTATAAAAGTAGTTGAAATGAGCTTATTTGTATTCTAATACCTTTAATTAGAATTAATTGATTTGAATTACCTGTGTTTATGTCGTAGACTCTAAAACCCTAATTTTGAAAATTGATCATCTGGAATTGATTTATCGGAAGATCGTTTGTTGAATTTGATTGTCTAGATTTATCTAAAATTAGTTTAATTGTGTTATAAAACTATCAATTTGAGGTAATCAAAGTGATTTGGCCGATTTGTGGTTTAAGTATTAAAAACCCTAATTTTCGGGGATGATTTTATAAAATTGATTTTTGCTACGTGTATTTATCTAATCGAATTCTATCTTTGGATTCTAAACCATTTAAATTATGTTTTAACTTAATCGATTTGGATTAGGTTCTATGTAAATGGTTAGGGTACCTATTTGGTTGTAAAACATAATAAATAAGTTATTTCCGATAACTTACCTTATGATCGTTTATTCTTTCTCGGGATTAGGATAATTGTATTAATCCATTTTGATTTAGTTTTAACCTTAATTTTAATAAAGCTATGCTTTTAAGTTTTAATTTTTAGACACGTTTTCTAAGAAAGATCATTTGTGTCGTTTGTGTTTATTTAATTAGAATAATTGAAATTATCGATTGATAGCATAGTTTCTAATTTAGCTTTTGATTTCTATCGGATCTAGGAACGCTTTCTCGTGGATCCACGAGCTAGGGATCTCTCTCCCTCTTACGTCGCTTAGCTAGCTTCGGATCCAGGTAAGTCTTTACTTACCTCTACCTGTGGATGTTTAGTAAGGACGAGGCTAAGGCCATCTGTGTATATCGTATGCTTTACCTGCCTTGTATGCCTTATGCGGTGGTGTGCTTTAGTCTGTATATTATCTGTGTATTCATGTAGCGCAGCTTAGAACCGAGGTACGTCCCCGTACTCTTGTTTATATGTACTAATATGGTATGGTGTAAGGATAGAGTGGTGTGATGTGACATGTATGCTAGGAGTTGATGAGGAGTTGTGGAGTGGGGGCTTGAAAGAGAAACATAAGCGAATAGGATAACCAAAGGGAAGTACGTTGGCTAACGCAGGGAAGAATGACCTAGGCAATTTATGATTAATAAATGGATGGGAAAAGGGGGAATTAAATAAATGGAAGAGTGGAAGAAGTAAAGCTGTCTAAAGGAAACTAGGGTTTGCATGAGAAGGATAGAGTTGGCATGGTGGGAGTGTTAGGGTTTGCATGGGGTGGTTAAGGTTCGCATGGGGGCGAACCTTACGTATGGAAAGTTACTCTAGGACGTAGGGAAGGTAATGGAAAGTTTGTTTGGGAGTTTGGAGGCTCGAGGTGAGAAATAGTACGTGGGATAAATTAAGGGTACATAGGGACCAACTAGGGTTTGGGAAGGAAACCCTAACTTAAGAAGGTGGAAAAAAAAAAGGAAAGGAAAATAATAAGAATTTATGAGGAAGAGTGAATTATGTGGGAGAGTCGAGTTTGAGGGTAATGTTTGGGTTTTTAGTGCGAGAAATGTGAAAAGTATGGTAGTTACCAAAGGGTGTTTAGTGGCCTAATATAAGCATAGGAGACAGCTCGGTAACCTAAACCGAGTGAGGATATAGATAAGATTGGATGTGGGACATGTATCCCACGTGCCATGGATGTTTTATATAAATCATGTGTCGTGTTTTAAATGTCGTGATCTTACCTATTCCGTGAGTAATGTAGCTTGGAATCAAGACGTGTGCTTATGTTCCTATTAGTATGTGATAGTACGCGTATATCTTCAGATTTGAGGTGAAATGTTTATGTACGATATTTATGATGTGTTATGATACGGCCCTCTAGGATATGCATGTCAATGGTGTGATGTAATTCAATAAGACACTGATAAGACATTAATCACGTAAAGCGAAAGATGTCGAGCCGAGCCTGTGATCCGGTCCACCGGCTATAATAGTGGATCAGAGGCGTTTTGCCCTGTGCGATTATTTTCCGGTCCACCGGCTATAATAGTGGATCAGAGGCGTTCTGCCCTGTGCGATATTTCCGGTCCACCGGCTATAATAGTGGGGGTTTTCGCGCTCGACAAACCAAACTTATAAGTTAATCCATGGGAAAGATACTAAGTACTTAAAGCGAAACACCATGTGAGTCGGGGCTGCGATCCGGTCCACCGGCAATAATAGTGGATCAGAGGCGTTTTGCTCTGTGCGTATATTTTCCGGTCCACCGGCTATAATAGTGGATCAGAGGCGTTCTGCCCTGTGCGATATTTTCCGGTCCACCGGCTATAATAGTGGGGCTCCCGCACTCACATGGGTTAATAAAGAAATGTGTGGAATGGATTTATTACTACTTATGAGCATAAAAAGACAAAGTACCGAGGAAACATTCACCGCTTTCTTGCATGTTATTGTATGTTGTCTATGTGCTGAACTTGTAATATATGTCCTATGTGCTGGCCTTAGCTCGTCTGTCACACTATGAGTGTATGGCGAGACTCCTGCTGTGGGTTGTGAGTATGTATGTTGTTGTATTAACGTATTGTACTATAATTTAATATGCGCTTGATGAGATCTTTCTTATAAGATAAGGTAGCGAGACTTACTCAGTACTGGACCCGTACTGATACTACACTGATTGAATGGGTCCTGTGATGATCCACCAATGGTGGGGAGCAGACCTCTTGTGCAGGTTGATACTGAGTTGGGGTGGAAGGCTTGCCTTGAGTGAGTAGGCGATCCGGATTTTTATTTTCTGGATTTGTTTTGTTTAATTGTATTCACCCTTGAAAGTTGCAAGTATTGTATTTAGATTTCTAAAGGTTTTGTAATTGACTTTAAATTTCTCATACTCTGTTAAGTGGTTACTATTCGGATTTAATTGTTTGATTGGATTTAAAATTCAGATTTAATTGTTTGACAGGTTTTAGCCTTGCATCTAACATGAGATAGATGGTTGACATTTATCTTGTGTTAGATGTGGCGGTAACATTTCCCAAATTCGCTCCTAGCTTCCGCTCTATTCTTTCAAAAAAAAATTTTCAGGAGTGAAATTTGGGGGTGTTACAGTAAGGGTGTGTGTATGTAGCATGTATATGTATATAATGCAGAGGGGGCTGATAAGCTGATGGGTTGAGCGAGGGAGAAAGGAAGAGTGTTGAGGGGGAGAAGATTAGGGTACAATAAAGGGGTGAAAATGGTAGGAAAGGATGGAATTTTATTTATTTAGGTTTAGGTTTAATTTGGATAGATGAGGGTACCAGTGTAACACCCCCAAATTTACTATTGAAAAATTTCGTTTAATTAAAAGGGTTTAGCAGAAGCAAAAAGATAAAACCGTAAACTCGGGGGCATTACCGCCACACTTAGTACCAGATCGGTTCACTCCTACTGTCTCAGTACTAGGTGCTAAGGCTAAATAAAGTTAACATTAAACACGAATCATTAATAAAACATAAGTCATACAGAAATCAGAGTGCGATTTAGGATTACAACCCAAAGAGTACGTGACTAGAGTTTTTCAAAATATAAAGCATAGTACGATACCACAACTAAATATGATAAAACAAGGTCAAATAAAGGAAACAGAGTCCAGCTGAGCCGCTCTCGATCCCCAATTTAGGTTTAGGCTCAATGCCCAGCCCCACTCGATGCCTCGTAGGTTTCGTAGGCATCGAAGACATCATCCCCTACCTACACAAGCTCAGACGGGTCTTCTGCTCGTGGGAATGAGCAACACCCATGAAACGGGTGATCAGTACGCTACGTACTGAGTAAGGTAACCGAGCACTAAGGCCAACACATAAGCACATAATCCATGCAAAATAATAACAGGGCATAATCACCAACACAATAACAAAAAGGCAATTGAACGATCAGGTGGAAATGCCAAGATCTAATATAGCTTAGATTAATTACTTCATTAATCCCTTATCGAAACATTTTCACGCCATGCTTTTTATCAAGTCCATACGAGTACGGGAACCCCCACTATTTTTGCCAGTGGATCGATCTCTAGGGCACTCTGGCTCCTGGCCACTATTATAGCCGGTAGATCTGTCACTTAGGGTACATACCCTACCACTATTATATGCCGGTGGATCGGTCTGGCCCCTTTTCGCACTGTGTTCCACTGTAAGTAATTAGTATCTTCCCACTTATTAACAACATATATAGTTTGGTTCGTTGAGCTCAAGATCCCCCACTATTTTAGCCGGTGGATCGGTCACTAGGGTAACATACCCTACCACTATTAAGCCAGTGGATCGGTCTCCAAGCTACGGCAGTACCTGGCCACTATTATGTCGGTGGATCGGTCTGGGCCCAGCTTAACATCTTCCACTTTACGTGATTAATATCTTAAGTATCTTATTCGAAATCTTTCACCATGGTTATGCATGAATCATTCTCTTTATACTTCACACCTCACAAATAATAAAATTCCACAATCATAATTACACTTTAATCGATAAATACACATGATAACACAAAAACTCTAAGCAGCCACAACCAACCCTAATTGTCCACGCCAAATCGTAGTTAACCACTCCAAACCCTATTTTCCCATAACAACCATAATTAGCCATTCCAAACCTTAATTAACCACAACTAGTCGTAATTAGCTACTCCAACCCTATTTAATCACAACGATCCAGAGTTAATCACTCCAAACCCTAATTCTGTCTCCTCCATATCCTTATAATACTCCACGTACTATTTTGTGTCCAAAACAGTTCAAACACCCAAATAATACTTGAATTACCTTCCTTACATCCCAAATCAACCTTTCATACGTAAATTTTGCTCCCGTGAAAACTTTACACATCCCATGCAACCTTTCGAACTTCACACAAACCCTAAATCTCATACAATCATTAAATCCCATGCAAAACCCTTACTACACCATGCAAACCCTAATCCACCATACAACCATTAATACCACCATACAAAACCTAGATTTCGTCATACAAAACCCTAAATTTAATCCACACAAAACCAAAGATCCATCCATACCAAACCCTAGATTCAAACCATATAAAACCCAAAGATTTGTCCATATAATACAATTGATTAGATTCTCCCATTCATAACCACAAATTAGATTCTTCCATACAAGACCATAAGTTAGATTCCTCCACATAAAATCATAAATTAGAATCTCCCATATAACCCATAAATTAGATTATCCCATGTAACATCGTATATTACATTCTCCCATACAAAATCATCCAAACCATAAATTAGATTCTCTCATACAAAACCATAAATTAAACTCTCACACACAAAACCATAAAAATCATAAATCAGATTCTCCCACACGAAAGCCTAGGATTCTCCATTTTATTCTTCCACTCATGAATCATTAAAATAATTAGGTCAACTCACCTCCTTTGGTCAATCACTTTCCCCATCCTCCTTTTTAATCCTTTCTCTCACACAAAACACATCAACTCCCTCACATGCATGTCTTACAGGATCACGACACATATCATCACATATACATAATACACATGCCATGTAAACACACAACACATACTTCAACTCCATGTCATACCACACATGACATGATTAATAATGATAAACATAGGGTACGTAGCATGCAAAGCACATAATACATATTAACACACAAAAGGCCTTAGTAACCCCTTACCTAAAGCGACGCCGGGCTTGAAGCACGCTCCTACAACTCCTTAGGGTTTTGGCTCGATTCACCTATAAGAGGAAAAATACTAAGGGTTAGTTTCCCTCCTAACAAAAGTACCATTACTCCTTATTTTAGTCTAAGATTAGGATTGTTATTATTAAAGGGAGTATTATACGTGAAAACTAGGGTTTTTATCTTCAAGTTAGCCTACTAGATATTATTAGTCAAAATATGTTTATGTAATATTTATTACTATACTTACATTATTAAACCTAATAGCTTTATTCTTCTAATAATAACACTAATACTAGTTATAGCAAAATAGTGACAATAATAATAATGATAGTAATGTTAATGCTTATAATGATAGAAACCCTATCATTTTTAAGGCTAAGTCTAATAATAGTATTAGGGTTAAAATAATAGTATAATAATTGCAATACCAACAAAGTACAATATTCCTAAAGATAATAATGATAAAAGTTATATTTTGAATAATGATAATGTAAGGGTTCAAATGTTTTTGTCACAATAATAGAAATAAAATAATAATAATAATAATAATAATAATAATAATAATAGTAATAGTAATATTAATAACTAATAATGATACTATAGTAATAATGTTAGTGATAAAGGCATTAGGAATAATATTAGCAATATTTGAATATTAAATAGTAAAAATACTAAGGTTTAAGTATTCTTTTTCTTTAATAACAAAATGATAATACGCCCACTTCGGTTTATATAACAATAATAATAATAATAATAATAATAATAATAATAATAATAATAATAAAATAGTAATAATAATAATGATAAAAATGTTAAGTATAATAATAATAACAACAACAATAATAATAGTAACCAAAATGATAATAATAATAATAATAATAATATAAGGGTCCAAATATTTATATTAATAAATAAAAGTGATAAGGACAAAGTTAGTATTAACAATATTAGTAGGGAAATAATGATAATGATAATGGTAATAATAACAAGAATAATAGAAATAAATTTGGGTTAAGTAGAAATAATAATAATAGTAATGGAATTAATAATAATTAATTAATTAATAATACTAATAGCAATGATAGTAAAACTAATAATAGTAATATAAGGGTTAAAACGTTTACCATAATAGTAAAGATAATGATAATAAGCCATAGCTAGCATTAGTAATACTAGTAGGAATAATAGTGATGTTAGTAATAATAATAATAGTAAACGAGGAAAAGTCCCAATCATAATAACACCAAAGTTGTAGGCCATTATTAACGATAATATTGTTATTAGTTGGAAAAATCATAAAGTTAGGCTTAGTAATGATAATAATAATAATAATAATAATAATAATAATAATAATAATAATAATAATAATAATAATGATAGTAGTAGTAATAGAAATAATAATAATAATAATAATAATAATAATAATGATGATGATGATAATAAACATTTTAATGTTAAAGTTGTAGCCTTTTAAATGGTTTACCCTAGTTATAAGTATTTTCTGAAGATAGGTTAGGAAATAAGGGGGATACATAATAATAATAATATTAGTAATGGTAATAATAATAATAATAATAACCATGATAATACACATTAATAATAATAATAATAATAATAATATTAAGGATAATACTAGTAATATTAAATAAAATTATGTAGGCTAAGAGAGAGGGAGTGGAGGGGTGTTTGAGGTGGAGGAAGGTGGAGCAGGTGAAGAGGGGTGGAAAGAAGGTGGCGGTGTAGCTAGGAGTGGCGGCTCACGGTGGTTGTTGCGGCGATGGAAGGTGGTGGAAAATGGAGAAGGTAGAAGGAGAGGGAGGCAAGGGGAGATGAAGGTGTGGGAAGGTAGGGGAAGGTCCCCTGGGTGTTTTGGAGGGTGGAGGAGGTGTTGGTTGTGGTGAGGGTGGCGGCGGAAGGCGGCGCGAGGGGCAGCGAAGGGTTGGAGTGTGCTGAGCGGGAAGGCACTTTTGCATGACCCGAGCGGCTCGAGTAGGGAAAGATAGGGGAGGAGGGTGGTCCAGTTTTGTAGAGGGGAGTGCAGGGATGGTTGTAACACCCCCAAAATTCACTACTGAAAAATTTCATTTTATTAAAAGATAATAGCGGAAGCAGATAAATAAAACGTGAACTTTGGGAGTATTACCGCCACACTTAGTACCAGACCGGTTCACTCATACCGTTCCAGTACCAAGTGCTAAGGCTAAGAAAATGAAATACAATTCGAAAGACATTCAACATGCATAAATCAGAGTAAATTGCAAGCTTCAACATATTTAAATCAGAGTAGCGCATCAAATCGTTTTCAGGAATAAAATCCACCAATGGTGGTTACTTTAACAACGTTAACATTTAAAACCGAGAAATTAAATGAGAAAGAGAAAAAGCCATGATACCGAAAAATTCCTTACTCTCCTTCCCGTAACCCACTTGAGTAGCACCTAAAAATACCTACAAGGGCACTGCCCATTGAATAGGCAGGGGCCCCATAAAGGGAATCCCTTCAGTACTACGGTACTGAGTAACCCTTTAATACCAAACTTAAAGACAGGCCCGCATACGGCACATAATGCAAGCCACACACATATAAATAATGAGAGATGCATACATAACAATGACAAACATAACACTTTATAAGTCACGATCGATACTTTGGGCCTTAAGCCATTATTCTGTCATTAATCCATCAATATCATATTTTATATCCATGTGAGTACGAGAACCCCACTATTATAGCCGGTGGACCGGAAGTCAACACACAGGGCAGAACGCACCTGACCACTATTATTTGCCGGTGGACCGGTCTGGCCCCGACTCACATGGTGTTCCACTATAAGTGATTAGTATTTTTTCATAATCTTATTCACATACATAACTGATTTTATTGAGCTCGGGACCCCCACTATTTTAGCCGGTGGATCGGAATATATATAAAATCATCATCCAGGACACAACGCTCCTGGCCACTATCATAATCGGTGGACCGGTACTCATAATCACATACCAGGGCAACACGCTCCTGGACCACTATTATAACCGGTGGACCAGTACGCAATATCATAAATCACTGGGCCCGGCTCATTAATATTCCACTTTCAATTATAGTATATTTCTTTTTCATTAATCAGCACATCAATCATATTTATTTGCCTCGATTGGGAGATCGATAACCCAGGACACAAAGGTACACCGGTCGTACCGGTGCATATCAGCTACTCAGTACCCTTCAACCATGAACCCAAGGACGCAAAGGTACCCTGGTCGTACTAGTGCATAAAGCTAACTCAGTATCCTACCGACAAGGACACCTAATCCATAAGTATGCATACCCCCTAACTAGATCCGTAGAGCTAGGAAGAGTAAGATATAGGGCCTGGCTGGGGCACAAAGGCACACCAGCAAATACCAGAATAATCGTGGACTAAACCACGTCCTTAGGGTAGCGACCCCTAAGGAGTCACCATTCCCGATCTCGAGGTCTTTTACTTTAAGTAATAGTGTCTTAATTAAGGTGATCACGAAAAGCACGATAATCCGATACTTATTCACATTCAATCGTTCTGATATCATTAATCGTTTCTTATTCAGATGATTATCCGGAATATCACAGAGAAACCATTAAGGCCATCCTAATTATCAAATACTCTTACTTGGCTAATCAGCATTATTTAATCATATAATAAGGTCCACAATTCCAAGACATTTTAGGTACAAACTACTCATTTTCCCTTTACTTATATAATTTTTAAGTATCCATTCCTTACTTGATAAATTACCACATTACCCTTAAGGTTGCATAATTACCAAATTACCCCTTGTCCACTTTAGATTACCAAATTGTCTCCTACACTTTTTATATCACCATTCACCCCTCATAATTACTACACTTATCATATTTCCCATTTGGTTAGTTATTTTACCAAGTCGCCCTTAAAATTACGAAATTGCCCTTGAGTTGGATAAATTACTAAATTACCCTTCTCCTTTATCATAATTACCAGTTTACCCTTTACAATTATTTTAATTGCCATTTACCCTTTTTAATCATTATAAATTCCAAATTAACCTTCCTCATCATTAATTTACCCCTCTTCATAATTACAATTACCAATTTTACCCTTCTCCATATTTAAAATTACCATAATGCCCTTTAATTGGTTAATTTACCAAATTACCCTTCTATAGCATCATACTCATCCAATTGCCCTTCTACAATCATAATTTAATTGATAAATTATCTTTTGTCGTTATCATAATTACCAAGTTACCCCTTACTCCCAAGTTTACCATAATATCCTTTTATTTACAAAATTACCATTTTACCCCCTTACATCCAATTTTACCAATATATCCTTTTATTTATGAAAACTACCACCATACATCTTTTACTTTACAAATTACTATTTTACCCTTTCACATCCAAGATTACCATCTTTATCTTTCCATACATAATTACCATTTTGCCCTTCTTTCCCAAATTACCATATTACCCCTTTACTTATAAATTACCACTTCACCATTCACTTATAAAATTTACCATATTACCATTTACTTATGAAATTACGATTTTGCCCCTCTACCTCTAAAATTACCATAATGCCCTTTTCACTTGAACAATTACCATAATGCCCTCCTTCATCCAAAATTACTATTTTACCCCTACTTCCAAAATTACCATTTTACCCTTCTTTCTCACAACTTACAATTTTATCCTTTACTTGTAAATTATCATTTGGCCATTTAATTATAAAATTACCATATTATTCTTTTATCTCAAAAATTACCGAAATACCCTTTTCCACTTATAAAATTTCCACTCAACCCCTTTATTCACCATTTTTATGAATTTGCTAACACTACATAAAATAATGATATTAATACTTCATTTTTATCATCTAAGTCCACCAACTTGTCATTTTTCAACATAATACTCATTAGCAACTACACACATTGATTTATATACCTCATAAGCATAATTACTAAAATACCCTTAAACAATAACATCATTCATGCATTAACAACATGGTACATCATAAACAAGTGTTTAACATTTCTATCCATATTCCAACTCCTTCTTTATTTAACATACCCACATATGGCACAAAAGTTATCATGCCTTTTTTCTTTTAAACAAACAATATAAGAAACCATAAACATATCATGCTAAGCATAAAAACATGCATAAAATCATACTAAACCCTAAATGTGCTAGCATGCGTTTTTCCACATATTTAAGGGAGGATTAACGGTTACCTTAATCCCGCAAAATATCAAATCTTACCAAGCATAATTAGCAACTCAACACCTAAAAATAATATCCATCATTATTGTTAGAAATAAGAAGTTAAAAAGGATAAAACTTTATAAAATTTAATTAGTAAAACACTTAACATAAAATACCATTATACCTTAAAAATTAGCCAAATAATTTTTAAAATGAAGGGGAGCTCACGCTGCATGAACAGCGTGAGTCTCATGCAAAATTATGGGTAGAAAAGGGTTCGAAGGGGGTGAAGGGAGAAAAATAAACCATTTTCGGGTTAGGGTCTTTAGGCTAGAAAAGAAGGTGGTTAGGGGAGGTTCTAAGGCAAGTGAATGGTGCAGAAGTGAAGAGGGGGTGTAGGTGGAGGCTAAGGGTGGTTTCACGGCGGCGTAGGGCGGCGGAGACGGCGGCGGAAAGGCGGCGAAGGTGGCTGCTGAAGTGGGTCGAGGTGGAAGGGCTGAGAAGGAAGGAAAAGTGGAGGGAAAAATGGAGGGGTGCAAGGGTTGGTTTCGGCCAACTAATGGATGGCGGTTGTAGAGGGGGTTGCAGGGTGTCGAAAGGTGGGTTGGGTGGCGGCAGAGGTGGCCGGACGGCGGCGGTAGAGGTAGTTGCAGGTGGCTCGGCGGTAAGGGGAAAAATTGGGAAGAAAAAGGAAGGGGAGGAGAAGGGAGGAAGTGCAGGGCTCGAAGGGGCTGTGTGGGGGTGCAGGGTGGTAGTAGGCGGTGGCAGAAGGCGGCGTAGGGCTGGGCTTGGTGGTTCGAGCGGCGGCGGGCGGCGGTGAGAAGAAAAAAAAATAGAAAATGATGGGGAAGAAGGAAGGAGAGAAGGGAGAGCTCGGGGGAGGGATATTAGGCTCGAAAAATGTGGGAATGAAGGGCTTGGGAGCTGAAGAAAAGAAGAGGGAGAAGAGAGGGGGCAGGGCTGGCCAACGGTGCTACAGTGGTGGCAGGGCTGTCGGTTGGCAGGGAGAAAGGAGGGGAAGAAGAAGGAAAGGGGAGAGGCATGCGGGGCTGTGGTCCAGGGCCGGTTTGGCTCAAAAAAGAAAGAAAACGACGGGGGAAGAGAGAGAGGGAGAGGGAGGTAGGTGGTGGCCAGGTTGCAGGTGGCAGTCGACGCTCGACAATGGTAGAAGAGTTGGGCGTCGGAGGAGGAAGAAAGGAGAAGAAGAAAGGGACGGGCGGCTGGACCGGCGCTGGAAAAGAAAATAGGCAGCCGGCCGGTCCAGGGGGAAAAAGGAGAGGCGGGCTGGAGGGACGGGCTGGGCGGTGCGCGAGGGAGAGAAGGGGTGAGGCGGGAGAGACGGGCCGAAGGCCCAATGCGCGGGGAGAGGGCTGGCCTGGCGAGGCAGCCCGAGGGAGGAAGGAAAAAGGAAAAAGAAAAGAAGAAAGAGGGGAAATGGGAAAAAGGGCAAAAAGGGGAATGGAAAAATAGGAAAAATAATTTAATTGAATTTATAAAATCATAAAATATGATATTCTGGGTAAATTATTTAATTTAATAATTTAATTTATTATAATCTAATATTTTAGTTTAAAAAGGATAAAGTTGGTAAAATATTAGTTTGGAAAATTATTTAAATAAAATAATATGATAAATAGAATAATATTTATTTTTAATTTATTAAATAATTTTATCCAAATTTACATACTCTAAAATCCATAAAATAATTAAAATAAATAATCTAAAAGTAATTCTATTCCAAATAAAAGTAATTTATTAAAATATAGGTTTTCGAAATTTTTGGGGTATTACAATGGTATCGGTGGGCAGTGTTTGTTGCGGCGGTCGCCGGCGGTGGTGGAATAAGCGTCTGTTTGGGCGGCGGCGAAAAATGGGGTTCTTGGGCTACGGGAAAAGGAGCTCGACCCAGGCTGCTAATGGGGGTATTTATAGGCTAATTGAGGGGGGAAACGACGAAGGGGAAGAGAACAAGTAGGGCAGGTGTGGCAGGACCACCGGCTGGCGGTGGCAGGCGGTGCAGTCCTGCCATGGCAGGTTAGGTCGGGGAGGGGGAGAGAAAAAGGAAAGAGATGGGCACGCGGGGAGGGGAGAGATGGGGCTTGTTGGGGTCAAAAAAAGGAAAGAAAATGACAGGGAGAGGGGCAAGTGAGGACGGCCGGTCGTTGGCTAGTGGATGCCGGCAGAATCGGGGCTACAAGTTGGCGTTGCAGGTCTGGGCTGGGGAAGAAGGAGGGCGACAGGCTGGACCGGTCGGTCCAAGGAAGAAGGAAAAGAAAAAAAAAGAAGGGTTGGTCGACAGCGAGAATGGGCGAAGGAAGCGGGTAATGCGGCTTGGGCCGCACGAGACGGGGGGGAGAAGGTGATCTGGGCCGGCGGGCTGGCCTAGTCGGGGGAAAATGGGGAAAGAAGGAAAAATAAGTAAAGGAGGAAGAAAGAAAAAGGAAAAGAAAGGAGAAAAAGGAAAAAGGAAAAAGGAAAAATGATAAAATGGTTGGGTTGGGGTATTTGGTCTTTATTTATTTATATATTTAATTTTAATAGTAATTTTTTAAGTATAATAATTAAATTCATTTTTAAATTAATTAGGCTATTTTGGATAAATTGTCCTTAAATTCCATTTTAATTAGTAAAATGTCCAAAATTTTCTAAATATTTATTTATTAATTTATCTTTATTTTCCTCAATTAATTTCCTCTTTATTTAATAAAATAATTTATTTTCTTAATTTTCCTAATAAATTATTATTCTGCCATAATTCTTAAATTAGGATTTTTGGGGTAGATAAACAAATTTTAATAATTTAACTTAATATATTTTAATATATTGGTTTAAAAGGTAAATTTTAGAAAATATTGGTTTGAAACGTTATTTAAATGGAATGGGTATGATAAAATAACAATTTATTTATTTTAATTTATTAAATATTTGCATATAATTATATATACACAAAAATCCACAAAATAGTTAAATTAAATAAATTAAAAAGGTAAAATCCTCAAAATAATTAAATTAAGTAAGTTTAAAAGCTAAGTTATCCCAAATAAAAGTGATTTATTAAATTATAGGCTTTTAAAATTTTGGGAGATTACAACCAGGTAGAAAAATAATTCGAGGAAAATGATCCAGATTAGGATAGGTTTAAGAAGGGTTGAAAAGAGTAAAATAATCAGGAATAAATTTTAGAAAATTATTTTTGGATTACGAATCAAAATATTATTAGTAAAATAATTTAGGATAAGATTTATGGATATAAACTAGGATTAAATTAAATAACCTAATTTCTATCAAATTTTAATCTAATTAAATTTATTCTAGTTATTATTCCTTCATGTATCTCTTTTATAAGTAATTCTTTTCCACTTGATGCAGTTACACAAAGTTTATTAAACATGAAAAAAAACCATCATGCAAGATATAGTTACCATAGATCCATTTTTCTTTCATTCAGCATAAATATCATAGAAATCATCATCTTTTGGATACAAGTCTTTTAGAATTTCAAATCTAAGTGACTTAGAATCCATCATGATTAATAGTGTAGACTTCTTAGATAAAGCATCAACTAAAAAATTATTTTTACCATCTAAATATTTGATAGGGAATACGAAGAATTGTAAGAAACTTACCCACTTTACATGTATTGGACTAATTTTATTATGTTTATGTAAGTATTTTAGACTTCATAATCTGAATGTAACACAAATGCTTTAGGTCTCAAATAATGAATAGGTGTCTCTAGGCTATGTATGATGGCATATAATTCCTTATTGTAAGTAGAATAGTTCAACTTGGCCTTGTTTAATTTTTCATTGAAATACGTAATTGGCCTATTTTTTGTGAAAGAAAATATGTAAGGCTTGACCAAGGGGAGTTTGGTTGGGACAGAGAAGAAGGAATACGTAAGGCTGCAAAAAAGAGGGGAAAACGGGAAGGAGAAGAAGAAAAAGAGAAAGTAAAGGAAAAGATAAGTGTGGGGTTATGGTTAAGATTATGTTTAAAATTGTAATTAATGAAATTAGTTAAGATTAAAATATTAACCATCAAGGATAAGGGTTAGGTTAAATATTAGGATTTGGTTAGGCTATTAATTATTTAGGATTAATATTAGATAAAATTTTAGGATATCACATTAATTTTCTTTTTCCCCCTTTTTTAAAATAATATAAAAGACACAATGAGCATTTATAAATAAAATAGCAAATGTGGGTATTTATATTAGTTGCTTAATCAAAAAAGAAAGAAAAGGAATAAGGAAGGAATGATAACTACTAGAGTTAGGGGTAAATTTATCTTTTTTAATCAAATGATTTGATTATTTTTTGAATTCTGATGACAAGTTAACAGTTATTGTAGTTGTAAGGTTATGTGGTTTGAATCTCTCTAAACTCAGGATTATCTAATGTGTTTTTAAAAACTTAAGGTTATACATTGTATCCTTTTTAAATAATGTTATTATCCAAGTCAATAAGTTAAAAAATTACCTTAAAACTTAGCTTATTATAGTTGTATTTTTTTAATGACATGATTATTTTTTAATTCTGATGATAATTTAATAGTTATTGTAGTTGTAAGGTTATGTAGTTCGAAACTCCCTAAACTTAGGATTATCTAATGTGTTTCTAAAAAATCAAGGTTATATATCGTATTTTTTTATAGAACAAATAATGTTATTATCCAAGTCAATAAGTTAAAAAATTAACTTATTAGCTAGTTTATAAATTACTTTTGATTATAAGGTTGGATGGACATGCTGCCTTTACGCACATTGCTCTCGATATTAGGGGTGTTCATGAATGGATATCTGGTAAAAAGATTAAGATGCTTAGAAAAAAAATCTTTAAACACTTCAAAAAAACTTTTTAGATATCCAACACTTCAAATATTCAAAATTTTGGATAATAAAATAAATAATGCATTAGATATCCAAACCTTTCGAACCGACTACAAATGAGAAATATTTGATAAAAAAATATTATTTGATTGAAAAATAATAAACTGATAAAATTCAAACCAATCTTATCTAATAATTAAATTTGAGTCTTAAATTACATTATATTTAATTAGTAATTTTAAATATTTGATAATGTTTAAATATTTAATAAAAATAATGATTAAAAACATAATATTTACTTATAATAAATAAAATAAAAAACATATAATTCATAAAAAAATATTTACAAATTATTCATCTTGATTAAATTCGCTGCCATTACCTCGCTTGTTTTAAAATAATATATATAGATATAGGTACACACATATGAAGATATGAAAAAAAAAATTATAAAAAATAAATAGTTTTTAGATAGATAGATAGATAGATAGATAGATAGATAGATAGATAGATAGATAGATACATACATACATACATACATATTACCCGCTCAACAATCTAACTAGGAGCTACTTAGAGTATACACAATGGGTTTAATTTAGAACCGTCATGTATATTAAATATACACATCTGTGTTTTTAATCAAATAACTGTATAAAATATGACGCTCCAATTTTTAAGATAAATTTAAATAATTATATCATAGTTCAAAAAACCACAGTATATAGTATATACGACGATGGATCATGCGGTGGTTATAAACCACCATGTGTACCACTTTTCTAATCATTATGTATGATTTTTTAAGTAAAGGTGAATGATTAGTACATTATATACTGAGTAATGTGACAATACAACCAAAGTAAGGTTACAAAGAATCACATGAGTCTAAATCAAAGAATAGGCATGTATGTGTGTTAACATAAAGCGATGTAAGGTAAATACTAATTCCAGAGCTCATTATTATATATATAAAAAGATCCATACTTTTATTTACATTGATTTTAGGGATTCCGCTATTCTTAATTTGGTGGAACGGACTAAAGCATCTCTAAAGGAAGAACAAACTTGAGCCACTATTATTGTCTGATAAAACAGACCCAACATACACCTAGGAAAAATGCTCCTGACCACTATTTTTAAATAAGTGGAATGGTCCAAAATACCGTTCAAGGTAGATTGTACTTGAGCTATGATTATTGTTCGGTGGAATAGACACAACACCGTAGTCTTAACTTACATAATCTTCCACTTTATATGATTAATGTCTTATTCATTATTTTCTTATCTCAAAATTATAGTTTCATTCATGTTGAGTTTACAGACCCACTATTCTTAATTTAGTGGAATAGATCGATGTGCCCCTCAAGGCAGAACACTCTTGGCCCACTACTATCATCTGGTGGAACAAACACAAAACTTACCTTACCTTGACTCACGTGATATTTCCCTTTAAATGATTAATATATGGCTCATAGTTTTTATATCAAGATCATCATGCAGGACTCATACAGATATGTACAACATATATTTAAAACACGTAGAGTATAACCACATGATTATCAGGGAATTCCCTAAGGAAAAGTTTCATAGTTCCCCTAAGAAACCCAAATTTCATAAGGTGAACATAAATTTTCATTTTATTGTACTTATGCTAATAATTATTATCTTGAACATTTTTAGTATCGCACTTAGCATATTTAAAGTATATTCCCCCTTTAAAATTGCCAACATTTCATACTAAACCCTCATTAGCCAAAATTTCATTCTATTACCGAAAGCCTCAAAATCCCATATTAGATAACTTGTATCTTACTCAACCATCATTTGATCAAATTACTTATAAAATAATTTATAGCACCCTCATAATTTATCATGCCATGATTATTTTCCATATTATTATCAAATGACCATAATGCTCTTACAATTGTCAAAATACTCATATTTTCATAGACCTTATGAATCTCAATATTAATGAATTTCAACCTCCATTATATATATATATATGTCATCATGAAATACATAACCACACTTATATATAGATACCACCTATCTCAATTCATGCCAACCAATAATATACACTACTGCATACGCTCACAAGCTTAGTCTCTTTTCATCTTATGAGATAAGATATCATATAACAAAATTATCATCATAATAATATCCATATAACATTTCCAACTTGATATAATATACAAATACACATGTTGCACATAGAAGCCCTAACTACAACATGTATTGTTACCAAAAACGACACCGGTCTATAAGCGCATAAGGCTAGCCCACCTCTACTATGATCATGGAGAATCACTTAATAAAATAATAGTAAAACACAATTAGAATGTAAAAATACAACCAAGAAAAAGTTAAGGTAAATGGAGGTGGAAATGGGGATAATTGAAAAACAAAATGTAAAGCTCGTCTACGAGGGAGTATGGTGGAATGTTTGGTGGTGCTAGAGTGGAGCTTGGGGCATGATAGAAATGAGGCACAGTTGTGCCAAGGGAAATATCAAAGGTTCAAGGCATGCATGTAGTAAATGCATAGGTTGAGAGGGAAAGACATGGAGAGATGAGAGGAGAAGGGTGTGCATGGTTATGCGCAAAACACACAGGTGAGAAGAAAATGTGTGCATGGGCTCTACATGAAGCCATGCATGTGTATCATGAGACAAATGTAAGGATGGGGCGTATGAGGGGTGCACAATGATGCACTTCAATGAAAAATGAAATAGAGCACGATGGGGAGAGGAAAAGGAATAACTTAGGGTGGCGATGGTTGGGCAATGGCAAGGGAAAATGATGGAGAGGTAGTGGTGATTGGTTTTTTGAGGAAATGGTGGTGCTTTGTTGTCAGTGGGTAATGAATGAAGAAAATGCATAGAGCAAGGAAGGAGAAGAAAATGGTGTTTGGGGATGTAGTGGTTGATGGAAATGGAGGGAGGGAGGGAGGAGTTGAGCATTAAATAAGGTAGAGAGCTTTGGAGAGGTATATATACATGGTGTGCATGGTGAATGACAGAGAAGAAAGTGTGCTTGAGTTGAAGGTGAGCTACAATTAGGGGGAAAACTTGAAATACCCCAAAATTTTTAATTTTAAGAATTATAGTTAAATAAGGTTCTATTAAGAAAATTAATTAAAAAAATTATTTTTATTAAAATAAAAGGGGATTTAATTAGGGCAAATCAAGAAGAAATTTATAAGTATTTAATTAGGAGAAATTTGGGTATTTTAGCTAATTAAGGATTTTATTTTGGAAATTAATTAAATAAATTATTTTATTTTAAATAAGGAGGATAAAATAGGGCCAAATTAATAGGAATTTTATAAATAATTTAATTAGAGAA